>BPLR01003311.1:0-16668 GCA_021605095.1 Caerostris extrusa
TATAGAGTAACCGCTAAGTTTCAAATGAAAAAAATTCATACAATGATATACTTTTACACGGTTAAGCTTTAGGCCCGGAAAAGTAAGATTACACCAAAGAAGCAATCCTTTAGTTTCCGGGAGAAAAAAGAACAACCGAAAAGGAGCATATATTAAGGCTGATCAGGTATAACCAAAACAATCCATAAGAGATCTTACGAGTTTTCTGCCAGAATATTTCAAATGTTTTTGTTACAACGAAACCAGATATTGAACATAACAAAGTCGCAGTGGCAACAATCGTGCTTCGAAGCGAATGGGGGAGCCATTTCTGGGTCATTACAAAAAAGGAATAGGACCAACTCCCAAAAAAGAAAATATGTAAAAACAATTAAGCTGACTAATGGTATCCATCCATAATAATGCAGATTTATAGGATGTTCACTGTGTTTCACAATGTAACTATATAAACCTAGTTGCAAAAACCGACACAACATACCAGTGCTGAAATTACATATGGTCGTTTACGCCCAGATTTATCCAGCAATACACCCAACAATTGTTTCAGCAATTTGAACAGCTACAACAATGGCAGATGCAATATGAGGATCAAACAGAACTGCCAATGCTCAAAAATGTCGCTGTAGCAGGAACATGATACTGTTACACCTGATGTTTGTTGAAAAACCATTAAAAAGGGTACGGCGAAACCAAGGGGCTTGTAGAATGTTGGGTTGAGAAATTCTCTAAATGCATCAGTCTTGGACCAGAATCTGATTGTTTAAAATATCTTGCAGTTCTTTTTCAGGTCCGCATTCTTCCTTTTTCAGAACTTTAGACCGTGCATTGCTTCACCGATTCTGGATTCCTGAACCAGCCCAGAAGCGGGGATTCGGGCATGATGACCATGAGACACACTGCGCTTGTTGTCAAAAGCTGCTTCCAGCTATTGCAAGCCACGACCATCTTAATAAGGTACCTAAGCCTATAATTAAGAACACACCAACACTGAAAAGCTACTTGAATCGAGGTTAACAATCCTCTGATTTCTGTAGGTGCAAGGCCTGCTAATATAGGTCGGAACAGCCCAGCACATATACCAGCACAAGGGAGTCAGAAATGATCCGTCCTAAATAAATGACCAGTATTGAAGGAGCATAAGCTATTGCTAACCAACTAATTTATATAGTGGAGACAAACATCAAAGTTGCTTTTCGTCCAAGTTTCTGGTGAATTTACCCTGTAAAAAAAATAATGAAATAAAACCGAAAATTAGGAAAAAAATGAACATGTGAAACTGATAAAATCTTAAGAAATAATAATAAAATATAAAAATAAATTTATTTTTTAATTATTGACTTTAAAAATAGCTAAAACTGTAAAATCTATAAATTTATCATTAATTAGAGAAAAACTTAAAAACACAATGCCAAAACTAAGAAATTCATTTTCATAGAAAAACACAAAAGAAGAAATAAATATTAAGTTTGAATGAAGTTCTCGTAAAAGATGTTATGAGCATTTGTTCATTTCATTATAATAATTCAATAAAATAAAGATCCCCAAAACTCTCTTTCTCTCCATAGTAAACTTTGCATGGAAAAATGTGATAAACGTTATTGTTACGTATGGTAATATACAAGAGCTTTTTTTGAAAATTATCTTAATTAATTTACTTTGTGTAAAATTGTCTTAATTAATTTACTTTTGAGTTAAATATTTATTTATTATTGAAATACTAATCTAACCAATTTGCCCATAGAAGTCAAAATTAATACATTCAAAAGCGATAACATTATATACATATTTATTAACGAAACCAAAAATACACTTTTCTAATTTAATGTATTTTTAATTAAAAATATTCTTAAATTTTTATGCAAAATGATAAAAAATTATATCGTAAAATAAAATTTTTCTAAAAACCATTTAATTAGTTTTAAAATAAGTTTTTAAAAGGAAATATATATATGTATGGGCAAAAACCTATGCAGTGGTTTCAAATGACTGTCGCTGACTGTGTCCTTATAGGAATGATTACGTCATTCTATTCATCAATTCCTTTACTGTAAATTAATTGCTTGACCCATTCTTAGGAAGATGTGATGGATAACTCTCATTTGTTTCCACTAAAAAACGCCAATATTGTTTTCTTTTAGATGCGTGTTTGGTTTTATGCGTGTGTAGACTTTTCGTTTGCATCAGCCATTTGCTGAGCATTTTATGATTATCATACAGTAACCGATTCATCATAAATAATGATATGCTTAAAAAAGGAACAATTTTCTTTTGCTAAGATAATATTCAAAGATGTGCAAATACACAGAAAATTGCAATTTCAGCCTATATGTCATTTGTGTGTAACACATTTGTCAAGATTTTTTTTATTATGTGCTACAAGATGCCCTGAAAACTTTTGTTTTTCTTACTATAAGATCAACAGCTTAAGTTTCTATAACAGCTATTACTGTAAGGTTGTTTTAACTTTTGCTTTCGGAATATCATTACAAAGGACGCTTTCAGTTTTTCCATGTGATTCAATTTTAAGATTAATTTGAACTTTTCAAACCATCGTATCCAATGTAAGAAACATTAATAATGCATTCGGGAATGATTTAGCTAATTTTTTTGTATTACATACTTGGCTAGCACAAAGGTCAAGTTGATATTGCATATACCTACACTGTCAAAAGAAGCCTACCTGCATTCGGAAACCTCATTACAAAGAGACGCTTTCAAATTTTCCATGTGATTCAATTTTTAAGATTGATTTGAACTTTTAAACCATCGTATCAATGTAGAAATATAAATAATGCATTTTGGGCTGATATAGCTAATTTTTGTATTACTTGGCTACCACAAAGTCCAAGTTGATACTCAAAGAAAAATTATCTTTATTTTGTAGGATTCCCTTTTTGCATGTTTTTTTATTTGTTTAGATTTTCTAAACTTTTCGACATTTTTAAACGAACAAAATCTACCTTAGACAGCACACAGATAAGCAGTAAAATGATCTATAAAACTTGTTATGTAATTTAATACTGCTAGATACATATTTTATAGAACTTCAGCTACTATTAAAAAGTTCATTTTATGTGGTACATCAAATTACAAATTCAATCATTGCGAATCCTTCTTACTTCGGCCTATTTAATGTCATAATTTTTCCAATAACATTCAAGTTATTATAATTAATATCAATATCTATGATTTAAAAAGAATTAATGTTTTGAAAAGAAGTTTTACAAATTTTATCAAAATACATAATTTTATACAGTTTAAAAATTACGTAAAACTTGACTCACCAGATAAAGTGTTTCCAACAATGCTAGAAATTTGTGGCAAACTGGCAATCCACGTAATTTCGTCTGGTGTTATGCCTCGAAATCTGCTTCCTGGCAAGTGCATATCAATAGTGGCAGGTGCAGAATAAGAGTATACCATTCCCATGACAATAATGTACAAAAGAGCAGATACAGTAGCAAAATGCGTGTTCTTCAGATTTGTGATTGGCACAACAGGAATTACATCCACATTTTCATCTGCTATGGTTTTAATATCCAAAGGCTGCATTGTGAAGAATTTTAATATATCACAGAATGAATTTTAGCTTCATACTGTAATTACAAATAACAACAAAGGATAGCGACAAGTTATTTTCAATGTGTCTGAGATAAATTCGAATCGAAACATTCAAAGATAAACAGGTGAAATTTTCATTGTTATGCAAAATTGAATGTCAGGAACTACAATCGGGTTATCACTGAAGAAATGTCGTAAATGAGCAGATGAAAGGGAAAAAAAGGCAAATTGTGGAATAAAAGCATGACAAAGCATTTATCCTTTATTGTTTCTATTTCAGAAGACTGATAAACAAAAAAGATATGATCAGCTGTTTATTCGCCATAAAAGATCATAAAAACCAAAAAACATTTTTATTTATCCTTTTACAGTAATATTATATAAAATCCAGGTAAAAATGATAGAATAATCCATAAATTTATGTGCTTTAGATGGAATTTCAAAAGCTACAACTTCATTTCTATTTTTTTTTTTTTAATTGACGAATGTGAATTTGTAATTAAAAGTCATGACTTTCTTTTTTTTTTTAACTTTTCACATAAATTACAATTTTATAATAACTACAATGAGTCTTTGATGACTATCATGATTCGTTTTCGAAACGTTCCTAGTACGAAACTAGCTTTCAAGTTGTTTTCTAAGAAAAATTTGTTTTGAGTTTCAAAAAAAGTCTAATAACAAGAATACATAAATTCAAAAGGGAACAATATACGAGATTGAATATTCACACACATTTTTGTAAAGCAGCTTTTATAAGATTTTTATAATATATACAATGCTAAATATGGTATTATATCAAAATTTCATTTTTAGAATATTCCGACAATTTCAAGTCACAAATAAAACAATAGAAGATGTTTCTGTAAGTTCACATTCCTCCCAGACACAGCTCATTATACCTTTTAATGTAGCCTTAAAACAATAAGACTACACTGAAAGGTACAGTTTACTCATCGCTAATTCTACATTGTTAAATCTTTGTATGTTGGAAACCCCATTTTAAATTATTAGCACAGCTACTACTGAAATACAGTTACTCAGAGACAAACACGTCAAAATTAATTATCAAATACAAAAGATGAACTGAACCCTTATGTACTGCAATACTATAAGGTTGCATTCATATATTACATTTGACTCCATATAAAACAATTTACAATATATATAACAATAGCTCCACTTGGGAGTGGTCACATTGCTTTTTCTGCACTCGAAATTTATATTGCAATCACTTCAGATTATAAAAATACTATATTTGTAACATAAATGTGATATCCACTTTTGTGCTTCGTTATTTTTGGATTTTATCAGTCACAAATTATAGTAGCATTAAATAACAAAAAAATCGCATTAATATTATTCAATTTCAACGAAATTGATTAATTGTTTATTTGAAAAATATTGTTTATTGAAAAATAGTGTTTCTTTGCTTATTGAAAAATTGTTTACATTAATTTAATAACCTAACGCAAAACTATTTTTAAGTTTGTTATTTTATATAAGCCATACGATAAACTTCCTTTTTTTTTCATTATAAAATTCGCTGGTATACAAATATATATAAGATTGTTTTTAGGAATAAAATTAATTAAAAAAAAAACGATACGTAGACAAATATGCAAATTTTCGGAAAAGTCAAGATAAAATTATCTATATACTTTACTATAACTTTAAAAAATATCTCGCACCACTAGCATATTTTGACGATTCACCCTTTTTCTCCCCATTCTTTTGACAGTGGGGAAAAACTTATTATTCAACTCCATACAGATGATGAAATTTGAATATCGAGACTCCCCCAATATACTCCCGCAATATATAATTTAATTTATTATTTTTAAGATAATTACTGATACTAACATTAAAAATTGAAACAAAATGATAAACTGTATAATAAGAATGCAAAATCAGCACAAAATATTTAATTAAAGTTTATTTTATTTAATAATAAATATTTATACAAATATAATAATAAAAATTTATATTTTAAAATTTTTCGTCGCAGTTGAAACATAAAAATAATATTGACATTTTATTAAAAAATTTGATTGTCCTCATAAATAGCACACATTTTTAAAATTGAACAAAATGCGAAAAAATATTTCATTATTCAAAGTTAATTATTTAATGCAAAGAGCAAATTTATTCAATGATTATTTTGAATAAATAGAAAAAAAAATACGTTTCCATTATAATTAAATTTAACCAAATAAGCATAATTTTTCAAAAGTAACTTTTTTTTATATCAAAACTCCCACAGTTGTGCCTTAACAAGTGTAATTCAGCCCAACATTAAATTTTTATCATAATTTTTCAAAAGTAACTTTTTTATATTAAAACTCTCACAGTTGTGCCTTTACAAGTGTAATTCAGCCTAACATTAAAGTTTATCAAAATATAAAAAAGTTAAATTTTATGAAAATAGCATAATTTTCAAAAGTAACTTTTTTATATCAAAACTCCCATAGTTGTGCTTTTTTTTGCAAGTGTAATTCAGCCCAACATTACTTTTAAAGAATTATGCTATCAAAACCCCACAGTTGTGCTTTTTTAGAGTGTAATTCAGCCCAACATAATTGAACTGAATGTTTCCATTTCTTTTTATATATGCATACCAATCTTTACAATCAAGCTCTTCCAAAAAAATTAAGAAAGAAGAAAACATGTCAAATACATCTTTATCAATCCCAGCCTGTACAGATATATTTTATCTGCATCATAACAAATAAGAAATAAACATTTCAGCACAAAAGTAGCACTTTTCCTCCTCTAATTGCAATCATAAACGGAAGATAACATATTCCTTAGGTGTGAAGCGAATGGCAAATAAAAGAGGATGGAGAGAAAGGGGAAATGGAAATACCCAGAGAGGGTCGTCCTCTCCGGAATCGATGCCCCTTTGCATCCCCCACCCCCTCCTATGTCCCGGAACGCACCGCACTGCGCCACGTGATGCTGCAGCGGATGAGTCATCCTCAGGACAACCCCTATGCTATCGAACGTGCTCCCGGAAAGGGGGAGGGGGGGTGAATGTACCACACATGGTACACTGGCTGTGAAGGAATGATGGGGAGATTTTTCTCGCACCTCCTCTCATCTATAGGATTTTCCTCCCTCTCTTTCTCTTAGACAGTGATTTTAGAACATGGGCTGGTTCGCCCTTGAAACTTTTATCGACCTTTTTCGTGAAGGTTTTGACCTCAGCTGTTCGCTGTGTGGGGGTGAGGGGACAATACTGCTGCATGGGACCAGCGTGTATACGGTTTTTATTTCGTGCAATGAATAATTTAAATGCTTTGTGTGAAGTTAGTCATGCACTTTGCAGGAACGAAAATGAGCACGGAAATTTCGTATTACTTGTACATTTAAATTTCTGAAATAGTTTTCACGGTTGCTTTTACGTCATAAAGGATCATAAAATTCTGAACAAAACTGTTTCGATACGTACCCGACATTAATAACATATACGAAATTACTACAACTGCTAAATCGAAATAGGATAAATCAATATTTTAATCGTTATCTTTTATAATAGACATGCGTGTCAAGATAAAATATTACAAACATTTAAAATCACATTGATTTAAAATTCAATTTTAATCAATCGCAAATAGATAACAATAAAATCTATATTTATTTCATAGAAAATATAACTTTTTGATTTTTAAAAGTATAACATCTAAACATAAACAAAAATATCGATAAATTAATCGACTTTGGGGCACCCCACTTTTTTTTTCTTTCTGAGGATTATTACTTTTTATTCACTTTTATTTAAAGTATTAGTTGTACTTTTTTTTTCTAATCACTGTTTAAATATAAAATATTATGATCTATTTGATCTGTTGTTTTATCTATTTCTCTCTTTTCTTATTTATTTTCTTCTCTCTGAAATTACGTGCAACGATTCTTTTCTTTTAAAATTGAATTTGTAATACGTCATAGGCATTGAAATCAATAATTTCAAGTTTTAGAATAGTTCCTTTATAAAGATTTATTTTCCCCTCTTCATGAATTTCTTTTATCTTTAATATTTTAATAGTATTTGGATAAATTGAGATAAAACAGCAGTAACGAGCATACATCTTAAAGCACCTAGTTAAGTCAAATCATTAAGTTATTAATCGGCTTTTTTTTTTTTAATTAATGCTATGACTCTATAAATTATTCTATTGCTTTTAAATATTTACAATATATATAATAGCAAGTGTAAAATACGTAAACAGCTTGAAGAAATTAATTACTACAATATAAATTGTACATACAGCTGTACATTGTTTACTGTAAGGTTATTTACCATTATTTGCAGTCTTTTTTATAATCATAAATGCAACCTTTTTCCTTTCGAAAATTCGCCCTGTCAATGATGATCTGATAAGGCATTAAATATTAAACTTACTATAAAGGTGAATAGACATTTTAATACATGGTTTTAATAAGCTGGCATTTAAAATAAAAAGAAATATTAATCTAAATACTGCCATGTCATTTTCAGGTAAATCAGATAATATGTTTGAATTAAAACTATGATTTATCATTTTCTTTAAATAACAAATCGGCATGTTACACACGATGAAAAATATCTAAGTATAAATAATAAAATGTGTGCTAATTTGCCATGTATAATTAATTAAATACATGAGCAAAATAATTATATATTGATTAAGCTAACAATATAACAAAGAAAGAAATGCAACCTTATAATTTATCAGGAGATAAAACATGAATTACTAATATTCCATACCTTATATTCGTGATTTTATTAGATAAATATTAAAATGAAGATTAAAAATTGAAATTCAAAAGATATTCATATTTTACACAATATCAATCATTATCTCTCTAATCAGTTAAACATTAGCATTGTTATAAAAACTTTCCGTTATAAAAGTATTGAATTTACTATAAAAATTAAATTTTATTAATGTTTTTATTAAATTAAAAAGAAATTAAATTAACAAATTATGACAGAATTCAGATGGAAAATATAAGAACTTACAGTGTTTTAAGTTTACCAGTTATAACAAACTTTAGCATGCACAGAATTGTTATATCGGTAAAAACAATCATTTAACAAATCATGAATAGTCTATTTTCTCACTAAATCAATAAAAAAAAAAATCACTAAGTGGACATTACATAAAGGACAGAAAAATAATTCTCTTTAATGTTTTTAAACGAAAAAAAAAAAAAAAAAAAAAAAAAAAGCATGATCATTTTTCTGGGCTGAATTCTCTTTTAAGTGCGGAAAAAAGAAATAAAACTTCTATTCAACAGTTTTCATCTTTTCGAAGAAAAACGTATTCACCTAATGGTTTATTTCAAAAACCATAGTCTAACACGAAAAGAATTTTTATGGGAAAAAATGGAAAGAAAAATGCTAATAGAGCACGATAAAATATATAAAAATGAAAGGATAAAAGATTCAGAGTTTTTAAAATTGATCATAAAAGAAAGAAAAAAAAGAATCTTTTTTTTGCAAAAGTAGAAAATGCTTTTTCACGAACTTGCATTTGTACTTTAAAAAAAGTTTCTAAATCACAAGATGTTCTTCTCAATATAATTTTTTTCTAAAATTTGATTAAGTTTTATTTTAGAAGGCATTTAGAAAAACGTTTATGAGAAAAAGAAACAAAAAGCAAATATTTGATTTATATTATATATAAAGAAGAAAATAAAGAAGAACATTATTCAGATAATGAAAAAAAGGTTTTGTGCTTTCGCTGATTTAGATAGTAGTGAAAAATTCATTGGAAAATAATTACTACGTTAATACATTGAGAAAATAAATTTTCTTCGAAAATTTTTGAAAAAATATCTATTTATCCATCTAAATTCAATATTCTCAACAACAATAAATATTTAAAAAGATATTTTTGCAAAGAACGATTTAAAAGAGATTGAGGGGATGGAGCATCTAAGTATATTAATATGGTTCTTTATAAAAATATCCGTTTCAATAAATGCGGTTTTTTTTTTATATATATAAAATTTTTACAATCAGTAATGATAACTAAAGCTAACGATAAAAAATCTGACACCAAGTTTTAAGCAGGAACTTCTTTTCATGTAATAGCAATACATAAATTTTATAGCATTGCTTTATTTTGACCATAATTAAGCATTTTAATTTTATAGTATTGTCTTATTTGATCATAATTAAATATTTTTACAATGTCTAAGAAGATTTCAATTTACATCAAAATTTGAAGTAATTTCAAAGAAATAAAAACCAGTTTATTTGAAGAAATAATCAAATTATTAAAAAAAATCAAATCCTTTTAATTTGAGATAAAAGTTAACTACAATTTATAGCTATACATTATTTATTAAAACAACAAATTAGAATTATGTGATTACCATCACATCGGCAATATAATGTTACTAAATAATAAAAAATATTGAAGAAAATTAATTAATAAAATAAGGAAGTAAAAGACTATTTTTTAAAAGTAAATTTCATATATCACAAAAAACCATGACTTCGTTAAAAACTTAACATGACTAAATATTCACAATTTTTCCTAAATATTCTAGAAAGAAAGAAAACACTCATCTTTCGATAAACGTAACTATAGTGTTATCATAGTTAAAAAGGATTACCATTGTTTAAGGATATAACTTATAAATTGTAATGAATTTCTACGTTATTTATTGAAAAAACAAATTATAATTATATGATTTCCATCCTAAATTGGTATAATGCTACTAATTAATAAAAAATAATGAAGAAAATTAATTAAAATAATGAAGTAAAAGATTATTTAATTTCTACTATTAGTTTCACACTCTCCCTATATATATATCTTTGATTTCAAATTTTCAATCGTTCATAAAATACTTTCTATTCATCCACTCAAGTTCAAATACATTTTTTTTAACTTGTAGCGGATGACACTTGTTGTTAATACAGTTTTTTTCAAAATATTAATTCATTAATTAAATTTAATT
Organism: Caerostris extrusa; assembly: GCA_021605095.1. Lineage (NCBI taxonomy): Eukaryota > Metazoa > Arthropoda > Arachnida > Araneae > Araneidae > Caerostris > Caerostris extrusa. The sequence goes on from BPLR01003311.1 coordinate 10,513, forward strand.
AATTCATTTTAGCTTTATACGGGAGAAAAAAAATTTCATTTATATTAATTGTAACTATTTAATAAAAAGTAACTAAAATAAAACTTTTCTTTGTTGACCTAAGAAGGAATTGACTTAAGAAAAATTTTTTTATATTACTTGTTTTCTAAAAGTAAATTTCATATCTCATAATTCCTTTCCACCTTCGTTAAAGACCTAACATGACTAAATATTCGCAACTTTTCCTAAATATCCTAGAAAGGCGGAAAACACTCATCTTTCCGCAATTTGATTCGATAAACGCAACTATAGCGTCACCATGGCAACTAATTTTTGTGCCCAGGAAGAAGGTACCACACACCTAACAGGCGGTTCGTCATCGCTCCCATGGGTGTTGCTAAATCTTACTTTTTTTTACTTAAGTTCCCCAGCAATTCATTGCTGTAACGACTCGCATCCCCCCAGATATATAACACTTCTTGGTTTGATACTACACGGTAAACAGGGCCATTCCTCCACGGCAAACCCCTATTACGGTTGCTTAGCGGTTGTAAATATACCACGGAAAATGCCCTACACCGTTTCCAAGTTAAGTGTTTTTAATGAGGAAAATTTCAAACAACAGTCATTATTCTACTTATCTGCAAAAAGTATTACGTGTGACGGTGTTGCAGCACAAAGCCGACGTTGCTGGAGTTTAGAAGAGTTTCATATCCCAGGCAGGTGCTCAAATTAAAATTCGTTATGCATGTTTGAGAAAATACTGCATGTTGCTGATAAAAGGCCTGCCATAAAAGGAAGCAGATTTATGATGTTTCTTGGAAATTAACTAAATTAATTAGCATGCTTTAACTTCTGAATGAGAATTTGAGTTGATAACAGTATGAGTATTTAAGACTTAACGCAGTAATTTGTATGCAAATATAAATCGTGTTACTTTTAAAAGGCTTAAATTGCAAAAAAGTGCATTTGTAGCTTTGGAGACTATTATTATGTTAAGGTTTCTCCCTAATTACTTTCCAATTTTGCATATTCCTTATAATATACTGATTAATTAATATAGGCTAGATGCATTAATTATAATCAGTATTCTCAATAAACGTTGAAATTCAAGGAAAGAAATTCTACTAATATTAGAAAATTCAATAAGGTATTACTTATTTTTAGTTTTTAAGTTCTCAATGTCGCTTAAAACTATTTCATTTCATTCAAATCATGCAATTCCTTTGTAAAACTTTTAAAAAATCCTTCTTCTAAAAAATACAATATATACAATACAATCCTTTTAAAATTACAATATATATATATAATAAAAATACATTATGTATATAATATAAATACAATACAATCTTTAAAAGGATTGTAATTTATATATTGTAATTTTTAAAAAGGAGGATTGTTCAAAAAAATTTTATAAAAGAAGTAAATGATTTGAATAAATGGAAGGTTTTTAAACGACACAAATTAATAAAAATTATTAAATTTTTAGATTGGACGCTGTTTGTATATTCAATCCATAAAAAAAGAAAGAACAATTATTTTTTTAATACAGTCTTAAATTTCTTCGTACCATTAATTACGATTATATTTCCACATCACAATAAAAGCTTGCTGCTAAATCTGGAACAAAAAAAAATTATCTCAAAATATAAAATTTAAATAAACCTTTTACACAGAAAAATTTTCACACTTTTAAATAATTTGTAAACCACAAAATTTACGTAGACCGTTTCTTGGTGCATTAATTTAACTTTTCAATTTAGATGCAGAAAGATAAAACATTGCATTTCAGTTTATTTCCATTTAATTTTGTATTCCAACACGTTAAAAAAAAAAAAAAAAAAAAAAAATAGTCTGGGAAAAAAGAAGAAAAGTGGACTGTTTAATTGTCAGAAACTAAATAGTGTTAATGAAAAGAATTGACAATAATATATTTAGCAACAAAAAAATACAAACATGAAAGATTTTAGGCTATAAATTCTGTTTGTGAATATACAAAAAGTCGCAGTAAAGGAATTGCCTCTTTTTAACCAACTATAAAAAGTCATTCCTAATTTGCTTCACACAGAGTCCCTTAATATTTTTTTTTTTCCTCTACAATAAAATCTCATATAAAAAAAAAAAATGCAGGTTTATATATATAAAAATATTATAAATAATAAATTATTAAAAAAATAAAAATTTTACCACCAACGAAATTTTACACACTTTTAAGTAGTTGTACTCCGCAAATTTTCATTTTTTACTCTCCCTACCAATACCATACCATCCCTCTCCATACTAATACAAACATGAAGGTTTTAAGCTATAAATTATGTTTGCATATCCACAAAATGTTGCAGTAAAGGAATTGCCTCTTTTTAACCAACTATAAAAGTCCTTCCTAATTTGCTTCACACAGAGTCCATTAATAGTTTTTTTCCTCAACAATGTAAACTCCCTATAAAAAAAACAGTTTTTTTTTTTTTTTTTAAATATAAATAAACGCTAAACCTTTACACCGACGAAAATTTTACACACTTTTAAGTAGCTGTACTCCTCAAATTTACGCCTCACTTTTTAATTCAATTTTCCCTTAGGTAAATGAACATAAAAAAAAAAAAAAAACCACATTTAAAAAATTTTATTTTCATTTTTTACTCTCCCTTACCTTGAGTGGGAAGGGCACACACAGTTTAAGCGCAGAGAGTAAGTAAACGAGCGGCATCACCTATTAGGTGAGGCCGGGCGATACTGCAGTAAATAGGGTGTACATTCATAAGCGCATAAAAGATATATGAAAAATCTTTCCACAAACTCTCCCGGCATGTTACCTCGTCGGGCCATAAAAACGTCAACGCGGGTATAGAGCGAGAACGGCCATAGAAGAAGAGGGCGGGATTTAATGTTTTCCCCAGTTAGAGTTTATACCTCGTATTTTATCCAGGAAAGTGAGGTTCGCGGTATAACGAAAATAAGCTGCGACGCTGCACTTTACGAGCTTCCATAAAAAGTTGCGAGGTTATCTTTTGCTTTGTTTTTATATGCATGCATATACTCCCCCGTGAGATCCTTCTTTTACATTGAAAGAAAATGCAAATGCAAGATAAAAAGTGAATGTGTCACAGATGTCGTTCCTTGAAGTCCTAAGTTTAAATGTCTTTCGCCAAACTTTTGATGTTCAATGACTTCTTTAACGTTTTTGTATCTAAATGGTATTGCTCGCACGTGTGTATTATACAGATTAGTTTTATATTTTTTAAAGCAAAATATATATGTTTATATTCGTGTGTGCAGCGGACTATGATATTCAGATTCATGTTGATACTATGAACAGCTGTTTTTTAGATGTATTTGTTTGTTTGTTTTTAATGTCTTTTGTCCAATGAAAGATAATTAAAAACCAGTAATTGAATATATATATATTCCTTAAATTAATTTTAAAAGAATTTATTAAATTAATACAAAATCCAACAGTTGTAAAAATAAAAAATAATATTATTTTTCCTAGGAATTTAAATATTGTCTTTAAAAATTGGTAAACTATTATTCATAGTTAGTATGAATTTAATGCGTGATGTTCTTAATATAAAGAAAAAATTGTGCTTTTATTTATTTTTATTTTATTGCTACTCCTTTTTAAAAATTTTTAAAATCTAATGAGTTTTTCAATAAATGATTTTTTTAAATTAAGTTGAATACAAATAAAATAATAACATAACAAAAGTAAAAAGGAGAAAAAAAAAAACATTTTCTGGTTGTGGTAACTGAGACTTTTAAGAGTTAATGTGAAACTGAATTTCAAATTTTTCAAAATTTCAGAAGAAACTAAATGAACAAATACTGCAACAAAAAATGTTTTACGCCGCTACCTAAAAAAATTCATTAATCAAATTTAAAATCATAAAACTATTAAAATATTTAAAATATAGCATTAAAGCCCAATAATCAATATCGATATAGTATCAATAATGAATATAACGTAGAGACTATCAATATAAAATGCCGATATACACCCAGTAATTAATATAAACATCAGCAAAGTGATCCATTTTAATACAAAATACATACAATTTTAAATTTAAGCACGCATTAAATATTTAGAATTGTAAAAAAAAAAAAATAATAATAATAAATAAAAAAAAAAAAAAGTATTATGTTTTATAATAAGATTATTTATATAAGGTATATGATTACTATATATAAGTTTGCATTTAAAAAAAGTAGACAAGAGTCAAAAAATGTTAAAGCTTAAAATTTAATGAACATATATTTAAAGATGTCATTTGTACCTAAGAAAATTCCTCTTGTTTAACTCGAGAATGTTATTTAACACCGTATACAACGTAATGGAAAAAATACTTCCAAACTTGTCCCAAATACACTTTATCAATAAGAAAAGAGCCAGACTCAAATTCAAACTACAACTATAAACATAAATTATTTTATCCTCAAGAGTTATATTTTTAAAACAGTTATTTAAATTCATTATATTTCAAAACAAATGCTACAAAAAATATTTTGCAGCGTCTGTTACTTTTTGCTATACAATATAATATTAAATTTTTCAAATTTTTTTCTGGTCAAAAAAAAAATCAAAATATTACAATATAAATTATATTAAAATTTTATTGAAAAACACAAAAAAACAAGCATTATCGGTGTAAAGTCAATAGAAAATGGGGGAACTTTCGAATCGTCTTTTATGTAAATGAAAATGGTTCATATTTGTTTTTCTCTACTTGAGATTTGTTTTCTCTACTTTTCTCTCTTTGAGATACAAAAATTACTGGTAAGAAAGAGTAAGACAATAGATTCAAAACAAATGTGCCAAGTGGAAATGTGCCTGAGATTTTTTTAAATGTTGACACAATGATATTACACATTCTAAAACTTTGGTTAGCTGTTGAAGATCAGTGGTATTTAATTTACTAATATGACATCAACAAGAGACGGGCATTATTTGAAACTCCAGAGTATATGAGCTGAATGATAGTGTATCCAAAATATTAAGAAAATGGTTCATATTCGTTTTCTCTAATTGAAAGAAGATAATAAGTACAGATAATAAGAAAAAAAGCAGTAAACAAAGATACAAAAATCATTAACAATGATATATGAGCTGTTAACATAATGATATTACATTCTAAAACTTCGGTTAGTTAGTTATGGAACCTTCGACGATGTGGTATTTAATTTACTATTACCAACTATGATCGACACTGACACCTTAAATCTCCAGTGTATCTGAAGCTGAATGATCTATATAGATAAAATAATGAAGAGAGAACTAATAAAAAATAATAATAAAGAGCAACACTGAACAAAAATACAAAAATCATTGGTAGAAAAGTAAGTCAATTGATTCAAAACAAAAGTATCAAGTGAAATGCGCCTGAGTTGGAAAAAATTTAAATCTTAACACAATGATTATCTTACAAAATCTTAACACAATCAATCACACACTTTGGTTATTTATTGAAGATCAGTGACGTGGTATTTAATTTACTAATGTAACACCAACCATGACAAATGACCACCTTAAGTTCCAGTGTATCTGAAGCTAAATGATCTATAGACAAAAATAATAAAGAGATATAATAAAATAATAAGTAGAGATAATTAAGAGCAGCAGTAAACATGATTTTTGATGTAAAGTCATTGGTAGAAAAATAAAAATTGATTCAAGCAAAAAGTATCAAGTGAAATGCGCCTGAGAATTGGAAAAAAAAAAATAATGTTACCACAATGATATTAAATATTCTAAAACTTTGGTTAGTTATTGAAAATCAACGGCTTGGTATTTAATTTACTAATATAACACCAATAAATCATCACCAATGACCAACTTAAATCTTCAGTGTATTTGAAGTTGAATGATCCGTATAGCCAAAATAATAAACTCCCAAATACCCAGAAAAGACAAAAAAAAAAAAAAAAGAATAAAAACTCAAAATATAGTGTTTGAATCAGCAATGGAATACATAGCCCTGCAATTGACACGAAATTGCTCCCAAACATGTTTAAACAAAGACATTTGCAGTAAAGGAACATATACAGGGCTTACAAATGACCACTTTCTAGAAATAGTTTAATGCTGGCTACCGTGGCACTAATAGCATCATTGGGATTGAACACCAAGAGGGAACAACGGAAGAAGAAGAATAAAATGGTACATGAGAATATGCAGTTGCATGT
>BPLR01003312.1:0-151518 GCA_021605095.1 Caerostris extrusa
AAACTGAAAAAACAGTAATATTCTGTATCACTTGCGAAATTTTAAAATAAAGATTTTGCCCCATTTATAAGAATTTGGTTGAAATATCCTTTGCTTGTTTTAAAAGTATTAACTGCAAATGTCCAAAATTTTTTTTAAAACTCACCGTAAAAGGAAATAACGTTCTAACAATATCAGTAAAATTTTATGAAGGAAAGTAAGAATAAAAGAGTAAAAGGTTTAAAGTAAGGGGAAAAAAAGTAAAGAATTTTATTAAAAAAGTAGCTTTTAAGAGTAGAATAATTGATTTAAAAATCAATTACTAATTTAATAATAAGTTCTTAATTACCAATTTAATATTAAATTCATAAAAATGAAATAGTTATTAATTCAATCAAATTAGTTATCTATTTTTATGCTTCTTTATTAAAAGTGCGAAAATATAAAAAAATTCTCTAATTTCAACAAACTTGCTTAAATATTAATATTGGATAAAAAGGATTACTTATTATATAAACATTTAAAAAGTTTTGAAATTATACATTTAAATCTTGCTTAGATTACTTGAAAATAATTTTTCTCATTCAAAAATAGAAATCAATTCCTTAATAAATTGTCTTATTTGAATTATTCTGAATTATTTTCAATTTTTCGAATGCAAAATGCTCGTTTATAAAATAATAGGAATTTTAAGTAAAAAATATGTATTTTAGACAAAATATATTATATTTTAACATAATCAGAGTACGAGACATTAAGAGCTAAGAACAAGACAAACAATTATAATATGCAAATATAAATAAAACATAGATTTTTAATCCTGATATAAAAATAAAGTATGCAATACAGGAAAACAATAGTAATAAGGTTTTCTTAAGGATTATAAAATCAGGAAACCTGAATTTATTTGAAATTTGTTATAAAAATGTTTCATGATTCTAAATCTACATTCACATTATGAAAGTTTTGAATATCTATTATTAAATTTATACACCTATACATACATATTATAGTAACTAAATAGTCATCTCTTAGAAAACCCCAAATCTACCTTATTTATGCAAACTGCAAAGCTTAAACTCAAACATTGCTCCTTTTCTCAACTAATCATTTTATGTACTAAAAATGACCCAAGCATTGTTCAGCAAATGTTTCTCAGAGTGAGTTAAAAAAATGTCTGTTCCGAATTAAGATTCTACTTGGTTTGCCTATTTTTTAAAGTTTTTTCAACTATCTTTTCAAAAATTGCTACTTTTTAAAGTAATTTAATTATTTATTTGAATAAAAATGTTTAAAATGGTTCAAATGGTTTAAAACATTTTATATGCTTTCGATAGAAGTTTTTATTGAAATGAAAGTTTAATTACTAATTTAATATTAAGTTCTTAAAGGAAATATTTATTAATTCAATAAAATTTCAGAAGATACTAAGCATTCAAATAACAGGAGTTCTCCATATCACGTGACTTTGAACATCTCACCATGAAATTTACGATTCTTCTCAATGAAAAGATCATTCGTTATCATTCGTATTCTCTGTTGCCTGTTCTAAAATTCAAAGCTTTGTAACATTTAAGATTCTCACGCAAAGGGCATTCTCCTTGTGCACAGTTTGACTTCCATTTTGAATATAAAACGATGGGACTAAATAAGCCTCACGTAAAATAGGAAAGTTTTATGATTCGGTCTAGATCTTTTAAACATTTTGCTAACATTTCTAAAAGTATATATTTGCAGACAATTTTATCTTTCCTTTATTTCATTAGGATCAATATTGTTGTTTTAAAATGCCTCTGATATCAGGCTAATTATGTCTGGAATAGCAAAGTTTCCAAAAGATGTAATGCTGTACAGGCTGCCCCCACAGGATAAGGCTTGGCTACGGTGGACATCAGATTTGAAAAGGATAGAGGATCTGGAGTTTTTTAAGCCTCCTCCTGAAATCAAAAGAAAGACTTTACAGCCTGCAGATTTATCATGTCATTCCTGATGGACCTCGTTTGCCACCTTTTAAACCAAGCTCTTTCAGTTTGGAAACCTAACTCGCTATTCATTAATTTCACCAATTTATTAAAAGCCCATCTTTCAGAAAAATATTCAAAAGATGATTGTCAATGGAAGAATTATATTTATATTTCAAATTCTAGAATAAAATTTACAATAATTGTAATGAGATATTAAAAGACAATACCAGAATAAATTGTTTTTTACAAAATTAATTTTGTATTTAATTATTATTAATTTTAAACATTTTTGCTGTAATCCCTTTTATTTTCTTTTTGATATAAAAATATCAAAAAGTATACAAAGTAAATGCCAACAAATGCACCAAACAAACTTAAGTTTTTTGTAAAGATTGGTTGTACAAAGTCTACAGAAATTTTGTAGACAAACAATACAAAAATTAAATTCTTATGGAAAAACAAACAGTGTCCATTTTCTTTATTTGACTTCTTAATATTGAGTTAATCTAAAAGGGTTTTTAATTTCTTTTCTTTTGAACTTAAACAAAATTCCAAAAGTAAATGATATTTGGTGTTTTGTCCCAGTTGGAGAACAATCGAAAGAAAATCATTTTTAATTTTCTTTTTACGATTCTACCATTCTTGTCCAGAGGTATTATATAAAAATCCTCTTTTTTTTAACTGCAATTTTTCTGGAAAATCAATGCGATTCCTTTTTTGTATTTCTGGGATCACGTATTTTGAAAGGAAAACAACCATCGTTTGAAGAAGTCCCATTGTACTACTTTAAAGCTGAATCTTTTTAAGGAAATAAAATGTTAAACTTGATCCTTCTTCCTGGGGATTTTTGAGTCTTAAAAATTTTAAAAATACTTTTTTGGCTGTGAACTCCATTTTATCAATTTTTGGACTTATTTTGGTTCAATGAAATTCATCACGTAGAATGGGAAATGTATTTTCTATAACAACGGAAGCGTTTTAGGAAACTTTGAAACACCTTCTGAAAATAAATGGTATGAATTTCTAATGTGACAAGAAATGGTGGATTTAAAATGCATTCTTTATAAAACCGGCAAAAAGATAGATTCGAAATATGTAAATTATAAATTTGCTGACAAAATAGCATAAAAATTTTTCAAAAATTGAATGTTTTGAATTTACTGAGCAGTTTACTTTCTTCTAACCTAAAGTTTCTACAAAGTAATCCATCAATGTCGAAGCTGTGGTATAAAATATTTTGTTTTGCAATACCTTCCTTACAAAAGAAAATTTGCAAAATCTGAAATATCCATAAAATGTTGTTGAAACAATAGTTCTACCACTTTGAAAGATAAGAAGAAATGTGTTGCTTTCTATTCTGCTGAAATGACGTTAAGGATAATTAATAAAATGTTACTTAATTAATTTCATGTTTTTATAAATTAGAATATGGAAAGCAAATAAGTTTTTTATGTAGTGGTAAAATGTAATTGTTTAAAATAAATACATTAATTACATAAAAGGTAAACCTTAACTTAATTAATTTTTATTAAATTTGAATTGAGTTTTTCAACGCAATTGGAAATTTAAGTTCAATTAGCGGTTTTTGTAATGAAATATTCTTTTACAAGCAATAATATCAAATATTTATGCATACAAATACAAAATTCAGTGCATAAAAGTTTAATTTTTAATTCTTATTCGGTTTTACTCAATAATAAACCTGCTTTCTACATATAAAACTGAAATGTAATCTTATAAATTTTTACATTCAAAATTAGAAACATTATAATTTTAGAGATAATTTTTGCAAAATTTTTAAATGAACGCAAAAACTTTGAGGTTTAGATTTTGAAAGACTACTTGTTAGTTACTGAAATTACTGTTACGGAAGTTAGACTTTAGTTATTCTTAAGAAATTAATCTATAAGACTATTAAATATTTCATTATTAATTTTTAATATAACTAATCTAAAAATAATTTGTTTGATGATTTTTAATGATTTGACAATAATGAAAATAATTTAATTATTTTTACTTGTGGTCATAACGTACGTGCGGTAAGGGTTTTGAGTGCTAGTTAATGCACAAGAAAATAAAAGTTTCACCAGTGAATCGATTTTGTAAAGATTTTTTGAGACTATGTATTATCAACTGTTACTTGATTTGAGTTTTCTTAGTTTTGCCCAATACAACATTCAAATGTGAAGCAGTTATTCATTGAAAATCACCCTTCCTTTCAATTTTGAGGGTGTAGTGTAGGGACCTACCTACCCCCTAGTGTTATATTAGGGGTAGGTATTATTATAGTAGTGTTACCTATCCCCTTTTTACTTCTTCTTTCGGCAAATGTTCTTGATTTATTTATGCGACTTTTCTTTATTGCCCCTTTCTTATGAAACTAAAGCAAAAGTCTTGAAGTTTGTTCTATCATTAGAGTTAATCAAAAGCTCTTTTACTCGGTTAGTTTTGTATGGTAATCCATCAATATATAATTTTGAATTCTTTATCTTTAACTTCTATTTATTTGTCATTATTTAAAAAAAAAAATATTTAATTTTTGCAAGTTTAAAAGTAATAGATTGGTTTTTATAGTTAAATATTTGATTGAATATGTAATATTTAAATGTCTTAGAAACTCTAAGAGGCACGATTCATTGTTCACTGTAGCTTAGTGATTTAATCAACTCAAATGAAAATGAATTTAAAAAACAGAATGAATATGTTTTCGAAGTCAAAAATACCATTAAGTTAAGTGTCTTTTTCAGTGACTGTCTAGTTACGAATTCGTATTGTATTTTTAATGTCTTCGTTCATCATTTTAATGTTTTCAATGACTTCGTTTATAAAAGAAAGAGTTTGACAAAAATTCAAAAAACAATTTTCACGAGTCAGGCATAATCCTATGGAAAAAGATATAATTTCACTTATAAAATTGGATATCATAAGAAGATAATATTTGCTGACAAAATGTTAACAAAGAAAGGGTTAAACTGAACTAAAGAATTAGAGTCTGGTCAGAAACGTGATTGAATATTGACAAGATATCTTGAAAATAATCGCTATCTTTTAGACTCTTATTTAGTGTCATTCATTATTCATGAAATATTTTAGTTGCATATTTCCCTGATTTGAAGAATTTGATTGATTATATGTCCGTATCGTTTCGAAATTATTATTCTTGTGAGACATTAATCCATTATAATTTTTGTTTATGAAACGCAAAACTTTACAAAAAATGGATACTTTTTTAACTCTCTGGCTCTTAGAATTTGACATATATATAGAGAGAGAGTTAATATAATTTCCCAAATTAAAATGAACTGTTATGTTTGTGATTAAATTTCGACAGCATACTTAGGTTACAGTTGCTTATGAGTATATTTGATTTAGAATTTGACTCTTTCAAGCGCCCGAATACATTGCTCAGAAAAATTCTAACTGAATCAATTTTAGTTTCAATTAATATTTTTACGAATTTTAATTTTGTATTATTAACGTAAATTTCACTTAAAAATTAATTTTCAAAGTGCGCAATTTAGATTGAAAAGATAGTTATAGTTTATAAATTCAATTTTTCGGAGAGATACTTAATGTAATTGAAAATAATTGTAACGGATTCACCATTGATTTAAATTATTGTAAACTAGAATATTTAAAAAAAAAACCCGAGTGTTCTACACTTCTGAAAGCGTTTGCCGAAGAAGTTTCATTTTGAAAATTACTTTTCATCAGCATGACCCTTTGCTACGAATTTTTTTTGAAAGGAACCTTTATCAATCTTATCCATTATTGAACCTTTTCAAAAAAAAAAAAATTAACAATTATTTATTGTTAATTAACATTTATGCAGGAAATCAAAATATTAATTGAAAATTGCTATAACATAATAAATAATAAGAAATGGAATCTTACTTTCTTGGTTCCATTGCACTCATCCTTTCCTCATACTAGAAGCAATAAAACAAGACTCTTAAATTTTATCCTGGTTTTAAAATTTTCTAAATTATAAAATTATAAATAGTATGCTTAAACAAAAATTTTATAAAGACTAAGAACTATGTATGCATATAATTATATATATGCATATTATTAAAGTTTAACATTAATCTCAAATAATATATTGAATGATGTCTAGAAACGATAATCTGTATAGCACAAATATTTAAAATTACCGTAAAAGTAAAATAATATACGGACCTTACCAATTTTAAACCAATTAAAATTATTTTTCGTTCTTGAAAATACTTACTATCGCCCTTCTTTCAATAGTTTTGAGATTTCGATGGAGCTTCACTGAAATTATTTATTTACAATTGTTTTCATCGATATTTAATGATTTTAATTGCTACTCATTCAATAAGTTATCTCTGTTTGTGCTGTAATTTTTTTCAAATAAATATTGATTTTCATCGATAAATAGAGTTTCTGGATAGGTTAGCATACTTTTAATATTCATATAAAAGCCCTTCTTAACTTAAAAGGTTTTTAATTTCAAAGAGAGTAATATTTTAGAGCTAATTAAAATTTATAGGATTAAATTTGTCCATAATCTCTCATTAAAAGTTTCCTCTTGCATTTAGGAGATTTTCGAGGGAATGTGTTTGAGAATTATAGCAGTACCAGTAAATTTAATTCCTAAATTGTTGCTTTATCATACGCATATATGTATAATGTATACATGTAAATTAATAAAAATATTATACAACTAATTACGTAAAATTTCCAAACATTTTGAAATGTTTTCAAAATAGCCTCATTCTACTTGTTGTATCCCATTGTTTTCTTCATCTTATGTAGAGAATTCCTCGTTCAAAACATGTTTTTGTGGCATACTTGAGTTTTTAATTAGTTCCAGAAGTGGCCATAATCAATGTGAACTAATAGAAATTACCAAATTTCTGAAATTTTAATTTTACATATCATTTTACAAATTTATTTTAATTAACTATAATCTGCACTCTAAAACACTTGACTCAATAATTTTGTCATTGCTATTTTAACAACTGCATTGGAAACAACATTGGTGAGGTTTCTAAGGAACATTAATTGTGTGGCTTGAGGATTAATAAAAATGTATATAATATATAACTGATAAGCATTTGTATAGTATTGATTGATTACTGTGGTAAATAATGAATCAATAAATATATTTATTCACTCAAACACTTGTGTAATTACTTATAAGACAGCAATTAAGGATGATTCACTTATTTATTCCAGTATTATAAGAAATGTATTCTAATATGAAGGAATAAAAAATGAAATCTACCTAAAAAATAAAGTTTATCTAAAGTCTATGTAAAATGTAAGAAATTTGATTGCATATACTAATGATAATGTTAAAATGTTTTTCTAAAACATTCTATTACACCTTAAATCATTGAAATAAAACACGTTAACCACCTTACATCACTGGAATTTGCCAAAAAAATACGATTTTTAGAAAGATTTTCAACTAACAATTACATAAAATTGCTTTCAATGAATTTATTTTCTGGAAATCGAAGTTTTTGCCCAACAAAATGACGTGCATTTTATTATACATTTTTCCAATATTTTTCTTTCTCTCCATACTTTTAAGACATAGATGCTGAGCACATACATTTTTTACGATACGATCAGAATTTGAGACGCTTTGTCTTTGTGTAAGAATTTCTATTCTTTGGTTCGCATATTGATTTGCTTGTAAGCTACAGTTTATGGCCTTGGGTAAGTTGAAACGATTTGTTTATGTTCGTATTGAGTGACTAGCTGTTCTTAAAAGCACACACCTGTTTCAGCAATAAATATTTTTAAGTAGAGACAAAAAAAGAATTATTCGTCACAATCAACAAAATTGAGACATCACTCACAATCAATCGATAGGTTCAATTCGACTGAAAAAGAGTAGTGAGGCTCTATTCGCTACTCTCTTTTGTTTCGTCAAAAACTATTACTGCATTTAATTTGCTATGTTATCGAAAATACAACCTATAGTTTTAAAAATGAAATATAATTTATAGAAATGTATGCAGCGTAATAATTGCATTAGATTAAATATTTTGAGGATCAAATTTATTTATCTTCTGCCATGTATTGACCATACACTTGGAAATGTTTCCCATAAACTTCAATACAGTTATTAAATTCTCGGTAATGATAATTACTTGTGATTATTTTCCTATTGTACTTTTAATATTAAAAGCATTTTGATATTCTGAAACATGTAGTTTGCAATGTTCATTTATTTCCCAGCTTTTGAATTACTTAAATTGTAACTAAGTTTCTTAGAGGAAAGTTCTGCTATAAATAGTAATTGTCATATTTGGAGACAAATATTTTTATTTATAGTATTTTAGAACGGCAAATGGGCTTAATGATGTCCAAGATGACTCCCATGATAACGATCCAAATTTTTAATACAAATTTGGATGCCTCAATAGATATATCAGCGAACTAACTGCGTCAAAATTCTTCCCAAATATGCAATCATGATGATGGGAAGCATTTTTTAAAGTTAGTAGAAAGACTAACTATTTAGTTAATAATATATATATTTGAAGAAAATTATCTCTGATAATTGCCAAATCCGAAGTTGAAGATTAGTAAATTGAGGACTTAAAATTACTATTATTAGCAGAAATAAAATTTACTTCCTCAGTATTTTATGAGGTTGTAAAAGTTAAAATAATTTACAGCTCATAAAGGTGAATTTTTTGAAAAGAAACTTACCATTCTCAAGGAAATGTTTTCATCAGCCACCTTGATGTTAGGAGGAGGGGACCTCCTCTTACGCCCAGAGATAGTTAACAAAAGTAAACTCGAGCAATGCTGTGAAAACGAAAGTAGTGCAAGCACCCATCCAGACGTCAATAGCTTTCACGTACGACACCGGGGGCAGATTGCTTTGGATGCCGGAGCTTTTGGAAGAGATGGTCAACAGCGTGGTGACACCGAGGGTTATTCGAGCAGGAATTGCTTCCACATCAAGCCAGAAGGACACCCAAGAGATTACTACAATCAGGACAGTTGGCAAGTAAGATTGCACGAGGTGATATCCAATCGAACGCTGCAGGTTGAATTCAGCTTTCAGGCAACTGTATTCTCCTACGTTTAAAATATAAACTAATTAAGTATGTATAATAGGAAAAAATAGTTTGTTTGATCTTTATTGTTCAGTTTTGAAACAGCACAAAAAATTTGAATAGTTTATCTCAATTCTTTAAATACTTCATCTTTCCCCGTCTACTACCTACACTTGTCTAATGATCAATTAAGTTGGTTACCTTCATTTCAACAAGTTAAACCTAGAGGAAAGTTTACAACAAATCTATAGAGAGGGTCATTGAAGATTTCATTTCAATAGTTAACTCAAAAAATATGAGTATGATTAAAATTTCAGTAAAATAAATTTGCGAAGTAAATTTTAAAAATTAATTCTTAAATATAATTCTTAGTGTTTTATGATAAATATAATTGAATTTGTATAAAATTCAATGTAGAGAATGATTTCACGCAATGTATTTCAAAAGTTTACAACTATATTTCACGAAATCAGTATAAAAAATAGTTCAATTTTATGCTGAATGCCTTACCTATATGAAATTTCTCACTGCAAAGAGAAGTATTTACGCTTTTTATTTCAAACTGCGGAAGTTTGAGCTTCTCAAAAATTCACTGGATTGTCTTCCGACCACTTCAAATTCAGCTCACTAGTTGTCTTTGAAACTGCAATCAGAAAGAATGTCATATATATTTACAGGAGTAGTTTTGAAGTTTCTGATATTTTAAGATTAATCCCATTTCAGAAGTTAGGTGAATTAATTTTATATCAAAGTATTAGATTCATTTTAAGTAAATGCAAATATTTTTATGCTTTCCAAAGTGATAGCCCATTGATGAATAATGCATCTTATATCATTTGATATTACCAGAGTTAAAAGTAATATGTTCTCTAATGTTGTTTGAATGGTTTTAAAAATCTGAACACGAGACAATCTTATACAAAGAGAAAGTCTCAAACTTTTAATGAAATGCAATAATCAAGAGCTTTTACAAGATTTTTGTGTAAAAGTAGCTTTTAAGTAATGGGGAATTGATTCTGTTATTTTGGAATCTGGTTGTGAATTCTGTTGTTTTTGATTATTTTTAGTTTGGAAAATGAATTGAAAATATACATTTATGTATAATTATTTTTTATTTTTGTTTACACTTCTCAAAAACATACAAGAAATAATAATTCTCTATGTTTTACTAGGATTATCTTATGTGTGCGTTTTGAGTAAAAAATATTAAATGGTGAAATCTTTTTATTATTCGCATCTATTATTTTATGTAATTAATTGCATAATATTTGGGACAATAAATTTTAAATATAAATATCAATTCTGAGCGTAGCAAAATATTTAATCCTTACTAACTAAAATTATATAAACAATAAAGTTAAATTGTTTTTCACTTAAAAAAGTTTTGAAAATTAAGTTTATTTCAAGAGTGTAAATTTTATTGTTTGTTTTAAGATTTGATTGCGTTTCTGTGAAGAACATTAAAATTGCGGGTATCGAATACTATTGAGGTGTTATGAAATGTGTTTCTAATTCATTTCTTTCCTTTTCTCATTTGATTTTGAATTGATATAGTGTCTTGAACGTTTCACAAAATTCACAACATTTTTAATTAATGATACATTATCTAAAGTAGAATTTGTTTGCCTGAATTTACTTAAGAAAATGCAAATGATCTATCGTATGTGGAGTATTATGGCTGTGTAAATAAATAAACGTGATATCACTTTTATAATGTAAAGTAATGTTACGGAATCATTAAAAAAAAAAAAACATGCTCAAATATGCAGAGTTTTCATGCAAAGTTAAAATTTCTCATAAGAATATTTTACGTTTGTTTTTAATCGTAATATTTGTATAATTGCTATAATATACAAATATTACGATTTTAGAACAAACATATAAACACACATATATCCTTTTATTTAATAAATAAGAATAGAATTAGAAAATAATTTAAATCATAACTAAGCATTTGGTCATGAAATTTATCTTTGATAGAGACAAGAAAATGGATGCTTGACCTCATGTTTAAAACTAATTGAAGGAGATCGCTATAGTATTATCTTTTCATAAATATATTGGTTCAAATAATTCATATTAGTTACAAGATATGCATAATAAATTTAAGAATGTAATTAGTAAGAAAATATGTTTAGATGTTTAGCATCCATCATAGGCACGGTCTCAGCATTCATCATTGTGTTTCTTAATTACGAAGAACATTGCTTAGCTTTGGATTTATCTGTGTTTTAGTCACTTGGAGCTTCGTTTCCCATTTATTTTATATTAGCCGAATATCTGTTGCTTATTAATCACACCACTGTCCACAAAATCAATTCTAATTGCTAATAAAATCTTTTCAATGAGCATTTTATTAATTCTCAATTTTCTAAACGATGAAAGTTAATCATTTCAGAAAGTGTTATCATTTCAAAAAAGTGTTATCAGAAAGTTTTATCATTTCAAAAGTTAATCATTTAAAAAAAATTAATACTTTGACATCATTAAAAATATATGATTTTAACCATCCGTTAAGTAAGAAATTTAACTATTAATAAGGATTTAGATAATTATCAATTTTTTCAGGACTGAATTTCAAAACACATAATTTATTTTCAAATTAAAGTATACCAAAAATAACATTCCACTTTAACATTGTAAAAATTGTTTAATAATCATTACAATTGCAAAAGATGACCAATACGATGGACAACAAATATAATTTTCTGTGCTACTGATTGCACATGAACTTTTGTATTGAATGAACTTATAATATAAGTATACAAATGAACATTATTGACAAGCATAGAACTTTGACTTCATACTTCACCCTCGCATCCAAGTTCCTGTAACCCCTACTAGTTAAAAAAAATAAGGGTGGTAAAAATATTAGATCAAATACTTTAAATTATGAAATTATGGAGAAATAAATAATATGCTATAATACCACAGAATTAAAGTAAGCATAAGATAAACAAAGGTAATCAATATAGAAAAAAATTAAAAATGACTGTAAGCATAATATAATAATATGGAGTGATATGACATGCTAATATTATGATAGAGATCAGTCTATGGGATTTAAAATAGTAAAATATTATTGTTTAAAGTAAAGATCAAAGCGCAGAGAATCCAGTTAATATTTCAAGGATAATAGTAGTTTGGGATAATTAATGGTTCCTTTTCTATAAAGTATATTAAATTGATGATTTTCTATCTCACTCAAACAAATTAAATTTCTCCACAACTGTATGAGAAATTGTTTAGAGTGAGTTTTAAGATAATATGCTAGAAAACAAGTAGTTGCAAAGGTTTTCCAGTTTACCAATATAGGATTTTGAAAATGTATCCTTACTATGCATGCTACATTATATTTTTATAATGGAAATTATGTGTGTTTATTATATAGAAGAGAATATTTATCATCAAAATGTCTTTTCTTCAATATATTATATGAAAAATTTTATTGTATATTATATGTAAATTTTAAAGTATATAATCTTTTCTAAATAGATTTATCTTTTTCTTTATGAGAATGATTAGGTAAGAGATGCCCCCTGGTGAACATTGTATTAATAATCGATTTTAATGGGCTTTGTGGCAGGTGGGTGTTATACAGATTTTTGCGTGGAATAACTTGTAAACTGACTAACTGGACCTCTTAAGAAAATATAACAGAAACTATTCTGCAAAGAAACTATGTTTCGACGTGAAATATGTTGCTACATATAATATGCTGCTTATCTTCTATTTTGTTCAGAATAGATAAAGAGAATAGATGTAATACTTAATAGTTTTAAAGAAGTTTATTTATTTCTATCATTTAAAAGTTATTACAATGTAAAAATAAAAATTATAATAACAATACATAATTCATCAAAAATTAACCCGGATAGAATCAAATCAGGAAATAAAAATATTACTTAAGCCATAAGTTTTAAAGTGGCACTGTTTATTGCTAAGAGGAAAACAAAAGTGCTTTTTAAACGATGTAATTTTCCGAGAGTAGCTTTTTAATCACTTGACACAGGTAAAATGATGTTATTCAAAGAGAAAATAAGTAATGTGAAGAAACAACGTTACCAAGATTAATGTTTCATAACATGTTCTCTTGATTTGAAAATACACAATTTTACAGTTCAAGCTGTAAATATTTTTTTAACGTTATCGTACATTACATGTTTCAATACTGAAAAGGAACTATGCTCGTGGATTTAAAATAAGTGAATAACACGATAAAATTAAATAAGTTACAAAATTCCACTGTCATTTATAATGAATAAATATTATTTTTGAAATTTTCATGACAATAACAAAATGATATTTTTCAAACAAATATTTTCATATGTTCTTCTAATAATCTTCTAACAACATAACCTAGTTAATTTTTACATTTTAATTCAAAAAATGTTAACTTAAAAAAGTGGATTTAACATTAATGATTAAAGTATAATTTTATTCATTTATCTAAGAAGAAATTTTTTTCTTTTTCGTTTATCATAGACATAAATTTATTATTATATAATGTTGAACGCACAAATATATTTTCATTTATTGATTGTGATAAAGGTGGTAAGCATAAATTTATAAAAACATTTCTTTAATGAATAATTTAAAAAAAGTCATAAATTATAATGAAGGAATATTACATCGACATTAGACAATTTTGCTGAAAGTGAAACAGCTTAAATAGATCTACAGGAACACAGATATATATTAAAAATGATGAATGTTTATAAAACCGAACCAGTGTACATTTTTAGTAGCATAATAAAAAAGAATTCTTTAAAGAAAATACTTGACATTTAATACCAATGCCATATAAGAGAAAATCACCGAAAGATTTTTGCCAATAATTTTAAAACTATACTGAGGTTAAGTGGCAAAGTAAGGTAAGATTAACAGGACAACATACATTACTATAAGTATGAGATATATATTCCAAGATTAAACAAAATATTCCAAATGAATCTTCTTAATGATTATATGCAAAGAAAAACAAACAAACAGAAGCTACAAGAAAATTGTATTAAATTAATATATATCCTCTTAAATGTAACGTTAGTTTGAAGTAGAATAAAGCTTTTTACATAAGTAATGAAATTTAAGAATTACATAAAATGCTTGACTACTTCAGCAGTTGTTTTTAAGTACTCGTCTCTTGATTTGAAGGATTTTTCCACTGTATCTTTGTTAATTCTTCAACACACACACTATATATATATTGACGTTAGCATACATGAGAGGTCAATTTGACTCCCACATTCAAACTATTTTCCTGTTAATAAAAAGCACGCAAAAGTAAAACTTGAATTGTATTTAATAAATGAACAGTTTTTCCATTAAGATCAGTTGCGCATTTTTTCAGGAATAATATCAGTTTTGGCAAAATCAAAGCTTACTTCTACTTTGTTATTCCCAGCAACGTTTGGTGAAATTTGCAGGCTTCGCCGCTCATTCAGAAATGAGATGAATTTAGTGTCAAAAGATTGAGTGCAGTACAAAAACAAGGAATCCGGACTGCAAGCTAAATTACTCACAAATTGTTTTTTTTTTTTTTGCTGTATGTGGGTGACCCTCGCATTCCTTTTATGTATATTCCAGCTGAGTGCTGAAGAGAGAGCATTCCATTTCGGAAGGAATTTCAAGGACGATTCTTCACATTCCTGATAACATGAGTTAAAATCCAACCACTCTGACTGTCAATAAAAGACCTGTCCCAAAATTCCCGCAAGAAATCTTACGTGAATTTTTGGGATACACGAGGTCTCATTTCGAGATTTCAATAGTTCAGAGTTTCCAACTTATTCAGTGTATTTCAAATTCACGCAAGATTTCTTCTTTCCTTCAGATGATGTCACGAGTCTCTTCGTTTTTGAAAGCTGTGAATGCAATGAACCTTAGCCCTTCTCTCCAACTGAGGCACTGGTAACTTGGCACTCTAAAATATTTGAGGGAAAGATTTTTGACTCAACGTTATAAGATGGAATAAAACACGTAAAATTTCTTAAAAATAAGGTTACGTTCTTCTATTATCTGACAATTTAATTATACATTTAATATGTAATATGCAGTTTGAGCGACATTTTTAAAAAATCCACCAACAGAAGGAACCTTTGTTCAAAATCCCCAATTTACTTGGCTTTCAGGTTAATAATAGTTCTTAATAATCGAATAATAAAACTGATATGAATTCATGATATATTTTCTCTAAAGTTGAACAAATTCATTTCTTGAATATAAAATTAGTACATATTATTGTGTACCTTAAATATGATATCGATCTATATGAATAAAATGGCCCTAATAGTTTTTCATGCCTAATTATAGAAAGGGCCATATTTAGCAAAATTTACTCTAATCACTGCTTTTAATTACGAAGGAAATAAATGAAATGAAATTAATAATTATTTTAAACAAATTTCACATGTAAAAACTGGATTTGAACGAATTAAGTATTTATTTCAAGTTCAAAACATTATGAAAATCTATTATATTAAAAAAGGACATGAAATATTATGGATTATTTTATTTATGTGTTTGTAAATGATCTATCCACAAGTGAAAACATTCTTTGCCTTCAGTACATGCAAAAATTATTTAAAAGTCAGTGAAACTGACTTGAACATTTTTATTTTTCAAATGGGTGGGAAACTTAAATTTTCAAACAGGAACTTTAGAAATTTATTTTAAACCCTTAATGAATTTCTTAAACTTAACATATGATTTTTTTGTAAATACGTTGAAGACAATAATTTTAAATATATATTAAATTTTGAACAAAATTTAAAGCAGCATTCAAACAAGATTGATTCCATTGAAGTAAAATTTAAAGATAAATATGCAAATGATAAAAAAAAAATTGGAGAGAGTAATAAGAAAAAAAAGATTTATTATTTTGGTGATTTTATCGAATTCAAGCATAAAAGTGTTAAGTAAATGTTTTGGGAAATATATATTAAAAATTATCAGCCATCAATCTGTGAGATTTTCATTTGCGGAGAAAGTGAATTGGCAAAACACCAAGTAATGTTGTGTGAACTTTGCCCATCATTTCTTTTTCATTATTTAGGTCAGTCAGAAATGATTTATCAATAGGACAATGCCTTTTGTCCAAATTATTTTCTGGAAATATATTTCCATTTCCGATTAAAACTTTCAAAACGAATAAAAAAGTTTTACATCATTATATGGAAAAAAAAAGTTTAGGGACATAGTTAATTATTTTTATGTCATTTTAGTTTTTCTTTTTTAATCGGATAAATGCATTTTATTTTATTATTTTAATAAATTTAGTAATGAATGAGAGAGAGAATAATTTCTCTACAGTTAATTTAAGGTTATAAAATTTGTATTAATTTATTTTCTATGCAATTACACAAGCAAACATATTTAGAATGTTTAAAAGATAAAGAATAATATTAAAGAGGTTTTTTTATTCTGCAATCTCTTGTATTTTCATTTAATTTATGTTTTCTTATTGTGTTGGAAATTATCAAAGATTGTATTGGATATGCATTTGTTGAAACTCGATGCTTTCTTTAAAAATTAACTATTCATTAAATATGAACTTTTTACAATCACTAGCTCTAATTTTTTATAATGACAATGATTATTTCACCAAGATTCTCTTAATTAATTAAGATTCTCTTAAAAATTATTAGACTTTATTTTACACAAAAAGGAGCAAAATAATTCTATGAATTTTAAAATATTTCCTTTAAATAAGCGTTTAGAAATTTTACATTAAATTCAGAGTGTAAATTATCCTTATCTTACACATCATTTCAAGTTATTTTTAAGTGATTTTGATAATACTATTATAGAATAATTCCCTAAAGCCTCCTTCACACCAAGGTGCTCAGGGGCGGAGCGTCTCAAATTTCATTTGTTCCATTCTGAGGCTTGTTATTGGTCAACGTTTATTCCTCGTCGAAAGCCTTGGTTTAAATGCAGCTTAATTGTGACCCAATAGCATTGCGCACAAGAAGGAGAAGATTCGATTTCTGCTCTAGCGTGAGTCACTGCTTTGAAAAGCGAGTAGACACGATGACAAAGAATCCTACATAACCAGTTTGTATTGTTGGTTAGAGTTTTCTCTAACAAGATACGAAAAATGCTTTTGAAAGTCCTATCTGAAAGTATTACTTCTTCTTTCCTTCTAATGAGTGTAGATAACATGTCCACTTCCCTGGATAAAACTGAATCTACTATAATTTCGCAGATCTGGGGTGAATAGACAGAAGAAAAGAAAAGAAATAGTGGCAAAAATTGCAGCTTTTGTTCCAAAAGTATTGCTGTGATATTATTTAATTTAAAAAGAGAGAGCAATAATAATTTTTTTCTTCTTTTAAATTAATAATTATTTCACATCTATCCATGTAATAAAATTTGTATCGAATGTAGATAATGACGCTAGGACAAGAACTTTTCCATTAACTTTCTAACTTCTGTTTTATTCGTTTACTCCAAAACGGTTCACTGAGTTTAACAAGAACAAAAGTTAGGAGTTCTAAATACGTGATTCGAAAACCAGACAAAAATCACTTACGCAGAATCAAGAGGTTTTAAATGAAGTCGTTTTTTGAAACAGGAACAGAAAATATCTGATTCGCTTTTGCCTTTTTTAAACCAATACTTATGAAAAACAGCAGCTTTGATTTGTTTCTTGGAAGAATAATATATTGAAATGCAGCTTTATAGAATCAAGGGATTTAAATATAAATAGCTATTTCAAATTTAAAATGATTCTCAGAATAAATTGGTTTTACATCAATTGGTGGAAATAATTTCAGTAAATAGATTACAGAAAATATCTGTGGCAAATTTCAATTTCAAAATAAGTTAAAATCACATTATTTCGAACGTAATATTTTTATTTTGAAATAAATAAAGGCATGAATTGGAATTTGGATAAACTCAATGTAAATTTGAAAATCGAACAAGGATTTTAAAAGTTTCTAACTCTCTCAGACATTTAAATTTAGCTCCAACGGTAGTTTTATTTTATTTTTTTCCTTTTCAAATAAATAATTTTCTTTGCTGGCTATTATTGGCCACATTATCTATATGCTGCATGATGAAACCCCAAGCGTTCACTGTTAGCTAAAGTAGAATGCTGATTAAGAATCGCATTGATAGTGGAACTGCTTTATTAATATTTACTGGTTTTCTCAATACAACATGAAAATTTGAAGACTTATGCAGCAATTTTCCCACGAGAAGAGATATAACATTTCCTTCTCAAGAGAGAAGAATGTATATTCTTTAACAAGTACATAATAACATCCTGTCACTCAAATTTAACAGCAAATAAGCAATGTCGTGAATATTTATTATACATGCAATTAGTGTCTTGTTCTAATGAGAGCAACCTGTCACTCAAATCTGACAGCAGATAATCAGTATCGTGGATAATGATACATCATGAATTTAGATATTGTTTGCACGAGCTTCACAGGTAGGAACAATTACAGATGGAATATGGACTACACCATGAGTTGTTGCATCGTGATTGATGATAGACTATGGGTTGAGAAAGTGTCTACTCAATAAGAAGGGAGGACGGAAATTTTCTTAAAGGAGATTTTTGGAGAAGAAAAAAGAAAGTGCTGCGACGAGTCGACAAGACGTGTTGTTTTTCTCTTTTTCTCTAAAGTGACTAAACAGGCCGAAGTTTCCGCCTGTTTTCAAAGTGAGCCCCTTGTGTTTTCGTGTATCACGCCGTGTGATCAGCTTCGTAAACTTGAGAACTCTGAAAAGCTCCGACCTTGGAGTGACCTACACTTGTGAATCAAATTTATATCGTTAATTTTCATTTCTTCATAAATAATATAATAACCCAGAGTTCTGCATATATATATATATATATATATATATATTGTAAATAAAAATTAAAGATTCCCATGAACCTTAAAGTGGCTCTCTTCTTGAAGCAGTTGTATGCCTAGTATAGGCAGAGAGGCTACACCTTGAAAGACTTTTTGAAGGGTATTATCCCTTTTTTGTTGTGGGTGTAGTGTTGCACCCTATAATGTTATACCCTGTTTATTACACCATAACTAAATTCAATAATTGTTCTTAGTTAATGCTGAATAATGATTGGGAAACTCTCCTATTGAGTGGAACAGCTTCGTTAAAATTGGATGTATTTTATTTCTAAACAACATGAAAATTTGAAGATCCCTTTTTGTTGTGGGTGTAGTGTTGATTTCCTCTGGACTTGTACCCTGAGTAATGGACCACATCTATATTCACAAAGTGTTGCTAGCTAATATCGAAGGATGATAGCACTTGCTATTACCTAATACTAAATGTTGATTGTGAGATTCGAATTTAGAGGGGACTGTTTTGTTAGAATTGACAATGTTTTTCAACACAGCATGCAAATTTGAAGTCCCTGAAAATCTCCTTGAAGGACATTATCCCTCTTTGTTGTAGGTGTAGTGTTGCACCCTCTAGTGTGTACCCTAAATAATATCGAATCAGCTACATCCACTGTTTATAAAGTTGAATGACGAAAGTCACTTTATTAATCAATTTTCAAAATCAAATTATTAATCAATCAAGAAATTGTTCAATCAAAATTTGTCAGTTAATAGTATAATTTTAAACTTAAATATAAATAACATTATAATTTCATATAGTAATAAGTATATATAATTTACTCATTAATATAATAATTAATATATTCCGTATATTATAATGGTTAATAGCAGCATCTTCTGCCCTTTCTGTTTAATATTTAGTATTTTTTCATATTTTCCAGCTTCTGTTGAATATTTAAATATTTTGCTTTTTGATCTAAATGCTTGAATCTTTTATTCAAGTTATACATAAATTAACTTATGACAAATTTTTCAAAATAAAATTTATAAATATTTTCTGATGTATTGCGAGAGAAATTTTCTTCAACTGTTAGTAAAAGTGAAAACATTGACAAAGCGCTTGTTCACACAAGAAAAGGATCTGATCGTCAGTATTGATAGCATAGCAACTGTCATCTTCTATCCAAAGGATGATAAAGTAAACATGAAAAGCATCGAGTGTCCTCAAGAATGTACTACATTATGTACATCGGGAAAAGCAGACGTGAAACTCGATTTTCATTTCTCTTTTTCATCACTCCATGGCTTATGTTATTTGAATTAATATCATTTTTTATATAAGAATGTGACACGTGTCTAAAAATCTATATATTTTAAAGAGTGTGTTTCTTTCTTGCATCAACATCAATATATAAATATTAAAAAAAAATTAAACTTATTATAAAAAAGATCACGAATAAATGTAACTGAATGAATTTATAATTTTATTCTTATGAACGTTTAAAAAATTGAGAATAACTAAGAATTATGATGAATCTGTAAATGCATGTCGATCTTTTGAAAACTAAGGATTACAAATTATTCGACCAAATTTATATGTTAATGAATGTTAATTTAATTGTCCATGTGAATTTATTCGAAAATTTCAAAGTTAATAATAAAATTTTTAAAATTTGCATACATAATAAGTAAATATAATTCATTCATTAATATAATAATTAATTTATTACGTATATTTTAATGAACAGCAGAAATATTTTCTGCTCATTTAAAATTTCGCTCACATTGGATGAAATATTATTAAAGATAAATAAAATAATTAAAATTCTTAAGAAAACCAGAGATGCCAATTAAACTTCTCGATATGTTAATACAACAGAAATGCCCAAAGCAATAGTATAAATCAGGAAATTTATTCGACTGAAATCTGTATCTGTGACAGTGACTATTGGTTTCAGTTTGAATTATTTTTAAAATTAATCAATTAAAAAAAAAACTGGATTGGTGGAAGCAGATTAACAATATAATAAAAAATAATTCATTGTTGGCTATTATGTTTTATTTGATTCCTTTCAATTAAATGCATATTTATCATGAATATACAATAACTAAGCTGTTTAAATTACTTAACCTACTTTTTATTTACTATTACCAATTAATCAACAATTTTTATTATCATTGCTTCACTTTCAGTTAAAAAAAACGCCCTTAGATGTACTTAAAACCTTTTCAATGCCTGTTTTGAGTTATGCATCACTATAATTTTTGCTCTGTTTTTATCAAGTTGAGTTAGCATACGCATAAAAATATGGTACCCAAATACTCAGAAAAAGACCTCCATCATGATTGTTCTCTCTCTATGTATTGCAATCTAAAAGAAAAAAGGAAACAAAACTAGAATATAGCTAGATTCAAAATCAGAAATATTTATCTGGAAGAAATAAAAAATTAAATTTCTAAATCTATTTAGTGTGGAGATAAGTATTCGCTTGGCAAAATGCCAAACTTTTGTCAAAAGAGATTCAATTTTCCTATTATCAATGTTATTATTGTGAATTGTCTTTGAAATACATTTGAAACAAAATTAAAATCTACTGTTTCACATGTAAGTTAACATGTGAAGATTAATTGATTAACAAAGACGTTTATTACATAAAATGAAATTTACTTTCTTTTAAATCTATCAATTAAAAAGACTTGACGAATACCATTTAAAAAGAGAAAAACAACAGAATTATAGAAAGTAAGCGCGTTATTTTATGCCACGAGCAAATATGAATGTTTCGATAGTAATTCAATTATAGCTGAATGTATACAACAAACTTATTTCATTTAAAAAAATTATAATTCTTTATGACGGAATGGAAGAGGAGCTGTTAATGTTACTTTGATTTCCGGTCTCTACCAGAATTTCTGTTTTTGCATAATCATATTATATTTAATTGTCTCTAGGAATATATCTGATTTTGAAAAATACTTTTTTATTTTTCTAGTGTTTCATTTAATATTTAATGTTTTGGAATAAATACACATATCATTTATCATCACACACATAGTAATTATTCAATAATGATTACAATTTTTATAAATGCTTAAGTCAGATGGATAAATCAAAATGCCCTTGGGA
Source organism: Caerostris extrusa (assembly GCA_021605095.1). Classification (NCBI taxonomy): domain Eukaryota; kingdom Metazoa; phylum Arthropoda; class Arachnida; order Araneae; family Araneidae; genus Caerostris; species Caerostris extrusa. The sequence continues at coordinate 21,926 of BPLR01003312.1, forward strand.
TGAAAAAATCGCATTGTTAACATATATATTTCGATTTAAACTGGAATGAACTTATGGTGTTTTTAAAAAGACTGCCATAGGTAGTCTGAGATGTATCATGACGTAGTCGAGATATACAATTTTCAGCTTGTGTAATCTGATTTTGTAATTCTTATTATATTAAAAGGGAAATTTTATTTATTAGGTAATGACGGATAAAACGAAACGGTAAGAAACAATAATCCATAAAAGTCATAAATACAATCAAAAATAAGCTTTGTACTTAAGTTTCCTAAAATAAGGCACTTTAAATGCTTAAGATGTCACCGAATCATCTGTTACAAATCTGCAATGGCAAATTATATCAATAGAATCAACATAATGACATCCTCGTAAGACATCAACATAAATATCTTTATTTATAATATTGTCTGTTGCATTGAAATGTCAAGAAAATGAAGCTTTTCTTAAAAATTTCTATTATTTACATTGATATCATTTTAAGTAGAAATCTTTTACGTAATAATTACATAATCATCAACGTATAATGATATTAATGACATTGAAATAAAAAAAATATATTTAAGGAATACTATATTTATAATAATATTAATATATATTATTACACATATTATACCATAAACAATATTATATACTTATATATTATGTAGATAATTTTTTGGTTAGAGTAATATAGATAAATGAATTAATAAGCTTGAAAATTATTCCAGTGAGGTTCGTACATTTTCTTAAATTTCTATATAATATAATAAATGTTGTACATGACACATATATATTAGTATTATTTATTATACAAGAAAAATTTATATTCAGTATGTCATGTTCAGTAAATTAGTTATATTTTCAAATATTAATGCAATACAGGGTATTTAACAGAATTGCCCTTCAATAAAGATTTATGCCAGTTAAATAAAAGTGACAAAATTTAAAAAAAATTTATATGGTTATTAAATACACAATTTTCTCAAAATAGTTTTAGTTTAAAGTATTAAAGTACAAAAATGCTTTAATGTTTTCATTTCTAAGCCAGGAAATTCTTTAAGAAACTGAGATTCAAGATCCCCTTTCAGAATATTCTTACACAAGATAAACTCTTGTTTCTTGAAAGGTTTCTTTTCTCAATGCAAAAAACTTTCATAAAATTTAACGATGATGAGCGTTTTCAATAGCTGTAAATTCTTGTCTTACAAAGTTTTATTGCTGAACTTGCAACAAAGATGAAAGTGTTATGAAATCGATTACCCATGAACTTAATAGAGTACCTAAAATTTATGACAAGGTAGTTATATGACTAACCGCGTCATTTCCTCTAGCTTTCTTCTAGATATTTCCGCATCCGAATTGTTTGAATGCACTCCCATTTGTGTTAAAACTATAAATCTCAAGTGATTATTAATTTAAATGAATCCCTATTGACATTTAAATTTTCGAACGAGTCATCATTTAATGAAAAGCCCCAAAGTCTTGGAATCGTTACTTGGAACAATGGAACCTGCATTTCAATGTAAACTGAAATTGTAGTTAGAAAATAATAATCAGTTACGTATAATATAACAAAATTCTTACAAAAACATAAAAGTAAGTTTTATAATATGTCTTATCAAATCCTTTTAAAACAAAAGGGTATTGAACACTTCTTAAAAATTAATAAATTTCTTTTAATTTAAATTTTATTTTCCATCACAATGAGTATATTATATCGATTCGTGAACTAGTAATAATGTACACAAGCTAGCCAGCAAGATGTCGAAAGTTTGAATCTGGTGGTGGACTGAAATACAGTCAAGGCTTTCAGAAACCAGGAGACTAATAACGTAAATAAATGTCTATTTGATGATTGACAATAAAATAGGAATTATGCAAGACGAAATGTCTTAAAAATCTTAGAATTCTTCATAGAGAAGAAATTATTCCCCTACATATCTCAAAAGATTTAACCTTTCACTATAGAATCTTTCATCATGTGGAGAAATAAGAGAACCATTCCACTATGTACTTCTTGTTCTCTTGCAGAATCCTGACATCCCCATTCAACATTTTGATATGCGTGGCATAAAAACATAATAAACAACTCATGGATCAGAAGAAAAATCTTTTATTTTATTAAACTTTATACAAAAAAATAAACAATTAATCATACAAAAAAAATCACCCAGATATTGATTTCACTCCAAACAGTAGCATTTTGTTATTTTATAGTCCGTATACTGAAAGTCGTCATAATAGTTCGTATACCATGCTATACTATATTTTTCATATTATGTTTATAACCATTGTTTATTCGTACTGTATACTTTTTGTTTCCCTCATGCTTATGTTAATTACATAGAACATTTTTTTTCCTCTGTGTTATAATTGAAAGGTTTTTTTTTAAATTTTACATTTATATGAAAATGAGTATCAGTGTCTTGTATCGATAATTGGATTTTCTAGTATATTATTATTATTTTATTTTCTACAGGTAGATCGGTTAGAAATTTGAAGTTATGCAAAAAAATAGTTTCCTAAGCAATTAATTATTTCAAAATGGTTCAAAAACATGCGCTATTTAGATTTATAGGTTTTACTTGAAATGAGTTTTAAAAGTTTCTTAAAGTGAATTTTAAATTTTCTGTTAAATTGTACATTAAATTGTGCATACAGATAAATGTACATAAATAATACATATATATTACGCTATATTGCTCCTTAATAGACGGTTACAAGAAGAAATGCTAAAATGAACCGAATTAGGTATTGAATTCAGATCTCAAGGGGAAGCTATTCCAATAAATAATTTTCTAATTTTTTTATTTAAATTAATTTTGAATGAAAACTATTATATAGACCCAGTGAGCTCTAACAATTATATGCACCCTTTATTGACTCAAGTTATTTTCAATTTGTAGACGCATTTATTATTTTCTTTTTTTTTTTTTACTTGGAGATTTTACTCGCTTAAGCATCCTAAAGATTACTTGTAATTAAGAAACGAAAAAATTGAAACAAAATTTTGTAAAAAAACTTTGCAGTAAATATTTAATAATGCATTAAATATCAAAGATTCTTCGGCGCAAGGGATATGAAAAATATTTTTCTTATACTTTCAAACTAACTTCAACAAACTATAAAATACTGAAGATAAAAGTTAATTAATTAAATGCAAAAGTTTCTTCATAAAATATGACATATTCTTCGAATAAAAATTCACAATATATAAAATTAAAATTTACTATTTTTTATGAGTGTTACAATTCCTTTTTATTTTTTTATTTCAACCCAAGAGAGAAATCCTCAAGAATATTAAACGCATGAAAGTTTTAATACATCCTTTTTTTTTCCCTGGGAAATAAGATTAAAAGTCGTGAACATGCTACTAAAAAAATTAAAGCTAGTAAAAGTTTTGTGTGCGCCTTTTTACAACGAATTTATTGTCGGTCTTATATGAAAATTGGATTCCAGGAAGATAAAGCGTGCGCATCTTCCTATTGATAAGCCAATTGTGAGACAATGTATCTAACATAAAAAATATTTTGCACTTCATTCCTTGTGTTTGAAAAATTTGGAGCATAAAATGACTTTGGAATCACATGAGAATTTTATTTTTGTTCCATTAAACGAAAAAAATGAAATAATTTCAAGGGTAAAAAAAAAGATAAAATGAATATTGATTAAAGTATTGTCTCGCCAAGATGAAACGCAGAATAACCTATTTTATATAACAGGAAAACAAACCGATGTAATGTTGTACTAAAAAAATTGAATAAATTTAAAGAACTTTTTTAATGCGTTACATTAAATTTCTTATCTTAAAATATTTAGAGTAAATATATTTTCAACAAAGTTGCATAAGCGGTAGAGGATATTATTCGATTGTCAGATATTGAAATTCATTTAATCTATAAAATTTGTAGAAATAATTTTCAGTAAAAACTAGAAGAATCTGATTTATAATTACTCTATTTTTCTGTTTAAAAATTGTTTTCATATTTCTTATTTTGTTTCCATATTTCATACTTTTAAAATTATTACATTACTAATTTGATTCACTGAGAATAACTTTCGGATTTGCCAAATAGTTCTTAAGAAAATATCATGATAAATTTTAATATTTTGATTTTTAAATAATCAGAATAAAATAAACTAATTTTTGTAGACCAATAAAATTTATAGTTTTTCAGCATGATAACTTACTACTTAGAACTTTTTATTCGCTTCGCGAGATTAAAAATCGTTTAATGTTTACCCCTTCTGAAGAACATTTAATAGAAAATATATCATATATAAATTTACATTTATTTTAAGATTTTTGTTCAAACAGTTATCTCATTTAAAAATATCATTTAAATGTTTAAAATTACTACTTAAAATACTTGTTTCCATTTCATTGATATTTGTTACCAAAATGTAACATCTGTTGTCTTCGTTATCTAATAAGCCCATACAATTTTGTAAAAAGTTTTGCAAAAGGGAACAATGATGAACACTATGAAATATCATTTCATGAATTGAATATATCCTTTTTAATTTAACATAACCCTACTCAAAGAATGAAATAATACTCCTGGTGAAGCCTTTGAAAAAAAAAATGTTTTTAGATTATGCTAATTTTTAAAAAAATTATCTGAAGTTTAAAAATATATTACCGAAACAAATTTGTAATCTATGAAAATCTAGCTAAAATCCATCTCTGTGAAAATCTATCTAAGTATAATAAACACGTAAATATTTAGTCATTGTCATCCCTTTTTAAATAATTGGCCGATACTACGAAAGGTATGTAGTTCAATATCAATTATACTTGCCATAAAACGATCTGTTTATTATTTTCTTGACGAATGAAAAAGAAGAGAAAAACTTACTACAAGAAAAATTAAAAAGATAAAGAGAATAAAAAATAACTGTTTTCCAGAAGTGAAACATATTTTTATTAACTTGAACTTAAAGGCAGTAATTGTCTTAATATATTCATTCTTTTCCTTTTAAAATTCTATAAAAATAATTTTTTTTTCTATTTTTCTGAATTTTTATTAAATAGGACATCTGAGTTAAATCAACTAAACAAGGCTGCTACTGTTTTAGAAAAATAATTTGTGCATTTTGTTCAGTTTACAGTGTGGATAAGTTTCCTGTTTTAAAGCCTTTTTGCCATTAAAGATATTCTAATGCTTTCGCCAACTAACTAAGATTTTTCCTTATTCAAAAATACAGTTTTGAATTTTTAGACAATTTGTTGCAAATCAAAAAGATACAAAATAAAAATTTAAATAAAGCTGTGAATCACTAATTTTATTTATTAACGTTATGTGAGATAAAAAAATACTTACATGAAGCTAATTCAATGGTACACACTTGTGTGTCCAAAGGGAATCGATAAAGATCCATCATGCAAGAAAATGTCAGTTTCAACCTAGGTTTAAGAAAGAAATAATAAGTTGTGGATAATTTTCCATAATATAAGTAAAAACATATATTTTAAATTTATTTTAATTTCTTTCAGTTAACTATTATAAAAAGGAAATAATTTTAGAATTTAAAACTATTAACTATGCATAGAGTTCTTAAACGTAGCCAATGTACTCCTTGCATTACGAAATAAGAAGCCCCAGACGATCTATTGCAGTGTACATTGTATAGTGTATCTATTTCAAATTTATTAATTCAGTTGTAAAATTCATGATGTCCAATTTATAAAAAGCATTTCAAGTGTTCCTAATAGCAAAAATGTTTTGTGGCATAGGAATAAATCAAGAGGGAAAATAAAACAATACATAGCTTGTAAAATTGCAAAAATTGTAGAATTATGTAGAATAGACATCAATAATACATAGTTAGACGTAGTGTAAAGTGAATAGTTGTTTGGACAACTAATTAAAACAAACTAGGAGAATATACGAAGATGAACTGTTTAGCAATTAGTGGTGCCTTGCTGCAGATGATTAACATGCAGGAAAGTATTAAAGGTAAAATACAAGTCTTTTATTTATTATTTTAATTTGTATACAAGCATGCTTGCAACATTTTACGTAATTGTTTTGTTTAAACTCATTGTATTTATAGCTATTCATATATTTTTTTTGGGGGTGTCTTAACCGGCTATCGGTTTTAAGTCTTTTTTCTTGTTATGTTGCATGTATTTTTATCGAGTTATGTAATCGAATTTACGTAGTTCGACACATCATACTTTCATATATCTTGTTCAATAATATGTCACATAAAATTCACAGTTAAGTTCCTTATCTCATCGAAAGGTGCACTGCAATTTGCATTTTGGGATTCGGGAATGACTACTTTCCTTAAGTAAACTCATAATGATGATTTTATTTTGAAATCGGTGTAAGCACATGTATTTCTTTTTCTAATTCACCACTATATGTGAGGGGATATCCTAATAGTCGTATTTCTTATTAATGATTGTTTGCAAAATTTTATCATTAGTTTAATTTTTGCATTATTAAAAATAATGATGGAATTATAGTTATTATGAGTTTATTAATCGTGCAGTAAGGTAAGTAAACCAAAAAAAAAAAAAAAGGATTAAACCTTTAACTGTATATTTTTTCTATCCATCATACAAAATGAATATTAGATTAGATATTTTATGAAGAAATATAATCAATAATATACTTAATTGTATGCAGAATAATTGTAATAATAATAATATATAATATAAAAAATAACATTCTTTTCGAAATAAAACATTTAAAAGGTAATTCTAATAAATGGGAGTTTTTGGAATGAATACTTAGATTAGAGGTATCCTTTTATTGTTTTTTTTTTTTTTTAAATGATGGGCTTTATATAAAATTATAATAATTGACTATACACATAAATATTTGACTAACAAAAAAGAATTCACAAAACAAAATTATAATTGGTTACACAAAAAAATAAAAAATAAGCTTTTATACACTATAATTAACTTATTTAAGAGAGTAATACATTGTAGGCCTATTTTACTTATTTGTACTAAGTGAGAATTTTAAAAAAATCTAACTGGGGAATTATTGAAATTATAATAGGTATAAATCAATCATTACTCCCACAGATTTTAGAACACTCACCTACAAACACTCTAATTTGATTTAATAAAAATACTGATTTAATCACCCTAGAGCTGCATCCATCTTTACCCTTAACGTGAGGATTGTTCATGAATAAATTACATCTATTCTAAATACAATTATTCGAATATCCCTATTATAAGGAATAACTTTAATAAAAGAAATATTCTTTCATTTCTTAAATTAATGTATACATCAAATCCGGCAAATCCTAGAACTGTACATCCGCATGATCAATATTATTCATGGTCTAAAACCTTTATAGTTAAGTCTACAGTTTCAAATTCTTTTATTATGTATAACAAAAATGAATTTAGGGAAGAGAAATGAATAAAAAAATATTTGGTAAATTTGTAAAATGTTTTTCAACATTTTTTTCCTTCAAATAGTCCTAAATTTTAAAATTTATTAACACAGGAACTTAACAATATATTATCAATTAAAATCATAATTACTATCAAAATTATTATGGTGTGAGCATGAAAAAATTCCTATCCAATTGCTCTCTACTTCCTGATGGCTTATTTAAAAATATAGCGACTCTCAAATTAGAAAACTACTTAATTAATAAATTTAAATAACAAAAAGTATGATATAGAGGTGGCACATTAGTAATCCATTTTAAAGAAAAAAAGTGATGTAATGAAATTGCTACTAATCCTTCTCAAATTAAATAAATAAAATACACTACATCAAGCAATAATAATAAATACAATAAAGAAGAAACAATATTTCAAAGCAAATATACATCCATAATGAAAATTGTTGAGTTATACCATTTGATTCTTAAAAATTTAAGGAAAAATATTAAAAGATTTTACTCCTATAAACATTACAAAAAACTGCAGTTTAGTATCTTTTCCATCCCTAATTTTTGAAAAAAATAAAGGAAATCCACATCCTCTAGCTAAAATTGCAAATACAGACTCTATTATGTAATATATATATATATATATATATATATATGGATGTTAAATTCTTTAAAAATATTATTTAAAATATGTGCTAATTAGTAACGGATAATTATTTACCTGAGCATATAAAAAAGATGCCCTGATGGTGTTATGCGTACCAATACATTTGGTACTGTTACATACTGAAATTCAGCATGTTTCGCGTTGGCGAAAAAACTTCAGGTTTCCATATGCGCTGAACAAGCTTAGGATCATTGAGATCGAGAGGTTTAGACATTTCAGGTTTTTTCAATCTTTCATCCAGCCACTTCTGACGCAGATACAGATCCACTTCGTAGTCCTACGAGTGGAAAAATAGAATCAGTGAAAATAAGTATCATGAAAGATGTTTTAGAATGTTAATTTATTAATATCTCAAATTTAGTTTGCAATGAAAAACTCGAATAAACTGGCCCGAATAATGAATTAAATGCTAAATTAAATCGGTACTAATAATACGAATGTAATCAATTTAAAGAAAAACAATATAATATTGAAAATATATTAGTAATTGGGTACTAATGATTGTAATAATTTGATTACTAATTGATATTTGGAAACTCCTAAAATTGTTCTGTATAATTTCAGCATATTTTTTTCACTAATAAAAGATCATTATAAAAGGAAAAATGGTTCAAAAATGACTATTAAAGACAAATCCATTGAAAAGAGTGCATCCCAAAAACATTCGTAAAAATAAATTAAATTATATTCATAAAACAAATCGAATTGGATTCTAAATAAATTAAAATTAAATATTTTTCACAATTTAAAATCTCTTTTCAGTTTATTAAAAAAAATGACGAATGTTTCTTAGTTTTAATTTCTAAAATAAAGAAGAAATCAAAATGACATTCTTTTATTAGATTTACTGGATAAAATAAAGAATGATTAACACCAACTTTTCCGATACAATTGTTTACTTTTCCGAATGAAATAATACGAAAAACCTTCGTCAAAAATTTGTGGGATATTGAATTTTTATTTGTTATGGAACATGTATAGTGTTTTTCTCAGAATGTTGCTGAGATATTTCTATACTGTCTCTACTAGAAATCCATATTGATGTGACCTGTGGGTATTTCTAATGGAATGTCAAGGATCGATTTAAAAAAAGTTTATGTAACAAAGAATCGTTAGAAAGCGAATAAGCACTATCTGTACAGTTCGTCCTAGTTGTTATTTATTTCAATATGTGAGTCAGAATGACATCCGAAACTTTCCTGTTTGTTCCTTTTAAGAGAAAAACAAATATTTCTTTGTCTGTTTAGCAAAACATGACATTAGGGGTACAATAGTTTGGTCGCTGTTATCCATTTCATAGGATGTCTTTTGGAGGCTTCCAATAAAATTATATACAAGCGCATAATTGTAAATATACAACTCAGAAGTAAGGCATTTCATCAAAATTTAAAGTTAACCAAAAAAAGAAGTTTTGATGACTATTTGATAACCATTACTTGAAAAAACAATGGATTGTGGAAACAGAATTTTTAAATTCCGGCGAAAAAAACATTTATTAGTTCAACAGAAACTTTACAGATTGTAATGCAAAATACACCTTTTGGTAATTAGTTATTATCAAAATGTCTTTAACGAATTATTTAAAAAAAAGGATAAACTTCCGATGTTTTAAAACTTTATGAAATAAAAGAAATTTAATTTCAATAAACATTCTAAGACATAAATTATTAAGAATCGCCTCAAATTAAAAAAAATATATTTTGCTCATATTCTTTACAATAATATCAATTATTTAAAAAAAAAACATTTTAATTTTGTTTTCACCATTTTACACTAGAATGATTTAGTATCTTCTAATACTTTTTTTTTTTTTTTTTTTTTCTTTCTAATGCAGCTGGCAAACACAGACAGCTTGGTCTTGATGCCTTAAGGCAAGTGTTGCACAGATGTACTCACTTTACATTACCCAGGGGGAGCGCGCAACTTGAAGATAAGCCACGGACGCGGAGTAACAACGCCCCGCAGCGCTCATATTCGACCGGGACCTACGATTTAAAGTGGATTCCGAACCCCTACAAACAACCATGGCACCGCCGGGACTCGAACCGGAAACCTGGGGTACCGAGCGCCAGGGCGCTAGCCACTCGGCCATTCAGGCCCGTATCTTATAATCCTAACTACTCAAGAAATTTATTTCGCTCAAAAATTAATAACGCAAAAAAATTATTCAGGAAGCAGTTAAAAAATTGCTTATTTCAGATTAAATAATATTTAAGATAATTCATTTTATTCTTTTTGATTCAAATAATTAATGAGAAAAATAAAAGTAAAATTTAAGAAATATAATATTTCATGTATATAAATTAATAAATGTTTAATTATTAGAACTTTGATCTAAATAACCTATAATGATCTTTATTTCATGGAGGAGAGAATGCATTTTTTTTATATTTATTTAATAATTGTCTTGTAGTTATAATTAATAAAAATAATGCACTAAATTCTTTTAAAATGCTACATACAAAAGATTAATTGGTATTGTTTAAAAAAAAAAAGTAAAGATCTAGATTTTTAAAAATATTAATTTGCAGTAGTTTTCCTGTATAAATTCTTTTTAATGATCATTAAGTTTCATTAATAAATATGCAGTAAATAAGACTTTTAAAAATCAAAAATTTTATATATCAGGTTTAAATATATCCATTACTATTTTTTTATTAATTCACTAGTAATTTTTATTTCAAAATTTTTATACATTAAAATGGTTTTTCGATTACTACTTTATTTAAATTTTAAAGATCCATCTTTATTAAAAAGTGAAACTATTTTTTTAAAACTTTTAAGATAAAATTTTTCAAAAACCAAATCATTATTGAAAAATAACCTTATTTTATTCTTAAATATATACGTTTCATATTTGAAAAAATTAATTTAACACATACTTTTCTTCAGTTTGAAGACGTGTTTGATTAAAAATGAATATTCAAGGACAAAAAAAGTACTTATACAATATTCTACTATACGATTTAAGTACAATGATAATTAATTATTACGCATAGAATTAAATTTTCTTTAGCTAGCATTGTTATTTGTATTATTTAAACATAAGTATGTAGTTACTAGGCCAAAGTTGTTATTACACTACGTAAAAAAGTAGAAGGACACTTGATTTTGTAACAATAACCGAAAAATATTTTATTTTTACTAAAATTTTTATTAGAAACATTTTACAAATATTTTAAAAATACAATTTTAACATCAGAATTAGGATATTCAAACATAAAATATTAATGGCAACAAAAATAGTTTCTCTTTTTTTGAAACTTTATAAAAAAAAAAAAAGTAGAAGGACAGCATTATAATGAGTGAAAAATAGTGATTTTAATAAGGAATGTTCTTCCCATTGGCCTTTATAAGTTCAAATATTCTGTTTGGAAGTGAATTGTATAGAGATTGAACTTCTGTTTGACAAAAATTGTCCCATGAGTCATTCAATGCTTCTCGAAGCTGAGTTAGGGAATCAAATTGCCTTCCATCAGCATAAACTCGAAGAACTAGCATTACCCAGATGTTTTCCACTAGATTAAGGTCAGGACTTTTGGCTGGCCATGGTAAAACATCCACAATATTTGTTAGGAACCAATTTTTGACTCCAGTCGCGCTGTGAATGGAAGCTCCGTCTTGCTGAAACTTCCACTCTTCACCCCCAAGTCAGAGCCATAAGGAAGAAGCTCAGAATTCAGCATTTGAATGTAGTCTGTATGTTTTTTGCCTACCATTTAAGAAAACCAGACTTGTTTTTCCTCCGTATCCAACAGCCAACCAAACCATTAAACTCCCTCTTCCCATTTGTCGTGTTGAATAGTATTCGTCTTCATTCCCCAGACAATGCCAGTAGTGCTGATATCCGTCTGGGAAGGAAAATTTCATCGGAAAATATCACAAAGTATCTGTAGTCCAGGACATGTGCTCCTTAGCCCACGCTAAACGGTTATCAATGTCAGCTTGTGTCCATTTAGGATGATGTTTCCGTTTCATCTAAGAGAATTTTTTAGATCTTTTAATATAGTTGTAAACTGTTTGTTTCGTCACATGATTAAGTCCTGCTTGATTTCTTGCCTTTGAAACACTTCCTTTTTTTCTTCTTAAGCACACGAACAAGTTTTCTTTCATCACGTGGTGTTAACTTTTTCGGCTGCCAGTCTTCTTTTTCTTTCCATTTTTATAAGGATTTCTGATAAAGTTTGAAACTGTATTGGGGCTCACCTGCAATAATCGAGCAATCTCTCTGACACCTTTACCTTTATTTTGATATGCGGAAATTTGGCCTTTTTGAAAATCGTTCAATGGTATTCCTTTAGGCATTTCTGAGAACAGAGAAACAGCGTGATTTTTAAACAAATTAGATTTTTTTTTGGCAGCAAAGGATAAAACAAAGCGCAAAATCACTGTTTCACTAAAGAACAACTAACTAAATTAAATATATTAGCAAGTGTCCTTCTACATTTTTATAAGCATCGGAAATTGTATATACTAATTTTATTATTAATATTAGTGGTAGATGTTTAATGTTTGCCTAAAATGAAAAAAAAGGGTCACTAAACTAAATCTACATAAATATCTGGTAGTTAGGAGAAAATAAGAGATATTAATTGGCAAAAAAACACTGTCCTTCTATTTTTTTTACGCAGTGTAGTATACCTATATGAATCTAAATATTTTTAAAGTGAAACTTTAGATACTTACAAATTATAACATCTCGCAATGTAAGGGTTCAATTATTACTTGTAACGATTTTTCTACAATTACTAACAATGGAGATAAAACTCATTCCTCTCAGCAAGATGAAAAGCTTGCATTTTAATTTATACATTCCTCATATTCAATCTTAACATAATACATTATTTCGAATCGAATGATTAAAAAAAAAAAGAAATATATATATATAAATTTTTTTTTGAAATTCTATGTACCTCTGACGGACAGGAAAGCATTTGAAATCATTTCTATGATATATGTAGAAAGTAGATTGAACGAACTTCGCATGATTAATGATAGGAAATAAATAATATTCTGTACATCTGACTAATGTTCATTTGTGAATTAATGCTTTTTGCTGAAGAACGTTTTCTAGACATGATGAATGATTTTGAAAATCAATTATATTTAAATATTGAATAAGAAATTATCTTGCTTAAGAAAAGTAGAATTTTCTACAAAGTTTATGATTATGGTTTAATTAGATCTTCTTTGATTTATCAATGTCAATTTCATTTTTAAAATGAAAATTTTTGTACAATATTTGTAAAATTTGTGTTTTTTTTTTATTATTTTGTTTTCAGTCAGTCACGATGTACTGATACGTAAATTAAACTTTTGCCATATTGTAATGCAATGGTAAAAGCCGATATTCATCATTTTATTTTAATATTTTGCCAACGATTCTATGTTACGCGATAATATTATGTTGTTGTAATTTGGTAAAATTTCCTCATTGAAAGTCATTGATAGATAATAATTATTACTAGGGAAAAAGGGGAAGGTGCTGACTTTTTAAAATATAATTAAATTATTTATTTCAAATATGCGTTAGACAGTTTTAATTATTAGATAGTTGATAAATTTTCTCATGGTTATTTTACTTTAAAGATTTAAATTAATGACAATTTATCAATAAATAAAACTAAATTTTCTAAACTTACAGTTTTTAAGTAACCATAATTTAGTTAGGTTATACAAGATTGTCTAAAATTAAGAGAATTTAAATACCTAAAACTACTAGGTAGAATATAATGAAATTAGGTCAGTACATAAATTGAATTAATACAAAACGCGCACACGATTGTGAGTAAGATTAATCAGAGTTGGAAGACATAAAGTCGCTTTGTACTTTGGAAGCAAGACTGTGGAATAGTAGCATTTTTGAAAGAAAAGGAACAGCAATCTCTTCTCTTTAAAGGTTCCTGAATTTAAAATCTTAAAAACAAATAGTGCTTTAAAAACTATTTTAGGTTTGTTGAGATTTATATCCGTCATTTAAAAAGTTCTGCATTGAAGATTCAGCCTGTTTGACAGCCCTTAACAGATTTGATGGAATTCGAAGGTGCATTTTGTTTCATGAATGATATTTAATGTTTTTTAATGCCACGTATACATAAGAAAGTTGAAAACCAAATTAATTAAATAGCGTTTACAAGCATACATTCAAAAATTTTATTGACTGTTATTTAAAAAATTAGACCAAATTTATGAAAACATATATTTTGTATACATTTATATATGTAATGTTTTTTGTTTTAGACGAACTATTTGCCCTTGTCATAGTTATTTCAATCATATTAGTTCGCACACTTTTTATTTTCGCATATTGTATAAAAGAATAAGAATGCAGAAAATTTTATTATGTATTGAATTTCCTACTCATATTCTGATTTGAGCCTTGATGACTAAGTATCACTCGTATATAATTCATATCTTTTTTTAAAACAGGATTTAAAATTACATTGAACAAATGATTATAAATATTTTAATATTTATGAAACAAATCAGAAACTTTTAACAAACATTTGAAGCTAAGTATTAACTACACCATTTGTTTAATTTATTAAAATTTCAGCGCTTCACACTCTTACAAGGGAACTACTTAAAATGAAATGCTTTCCTTTTTAAAGTAATTGCTTCTACCCAGAAACATTATTTCGATAACTTAGACAATCTGTTTTTGTCATTTTAGATATTCACTCCTGTAGATGAGTGCTTTCCAAATGCAGAATTGTTTCTGCGGATGATAAGCGAATAACAACCCTTCTTCCTAGAATGTCCCAATCATATTCTATTGGGCTCATGTCTGGGAAATATATTGCCCAATGGCTGAGCATGATGAGGCCTGGCGTTACCATCCGTGTGAATAAATTCCTCCCCTATCTCTGCAGTGTAAATGACCACAATATGTCTGAGGATCTCAACCATATATCGCTGAACCATTAGTGTTTCATTCCTGATAATGCGCAGGTCGATGCGACAATTAATTGAAATGCCGGCCCAAAACCATCACTCCGCCACTGCTAAATCGGACACTTTCATGCACAAATGTAGGAGTATTCCGTGTACCAGGTTCTTTTCAGATGAGAATCTGCCTGTTGTCAAGTTGTACACTAAAGCGTAACTCGTTCTTGAAAGGCAGGCCACTCATCTCGTCCCCATCTGAGACGCTCCTATGGCCACCTTCTGAGGCAGCAGAAGGGGCAACGAATCACAGACCACAGGTCTGCCAGCATACAAACCCACATGGTGGAATCCGTTTCGAATAGTTTAAGTCGGAACTCTGGTACCAGCAGGCTTCTGAAAGTTCTGTTTCTCATAGTGCGGTTTCTTCTGGCCGTTAGTGTTAAATACCGATATTTATTTTGTATTGTTGCACTCGTACGACCGTCTCTTCGACGAAAATTTCCAGTTTCCAAAAATCGATTCCATTGACAGAAAAAGACACTGAAAAATTGTTAACTCTTCCGCTACAACTGATTGCTTTTTTATGCACCTCTAAATGACTGATGGCCCTCAGGATACTAAGCCATCTTGCTGAGACATCGTAGTCCCTGTTACAAAACATTCAACGCATGTCAATTGTTTTTAATCTCCTCCTGTAGAAGGAATGATGCAGGTCGCTTTCCATTCCCTATATATAATGCATTGTTTACGACGTCACAGACAAATTTTGCATATTCCCAACTTTGTAAAGATTAGGATTTTACTTTTTAACATCTTCTATTTCATTTTTTGTTTAAAAAGTCGTCCATTATATAGTTATTTCATAGCAACTAACAATATCCCTAATTGTTTTGAACAATGTATGATCTTTTATCATCGTGAATAAGAAAATATTTTTAATTTTTGTGATAATTATTTAACAGAATCTTGTGTTAAATAATTTTTTATTTAACATAAGAATAATTTAATCTTATCACCTATTTTTTTAATAAATTTTGAAGTATTTTTGATTTTTAATGAATAATAAAGATATTCACAGTAACTTTGAAGATAAATACACTAATATTTATTTCGTTTCAGGCTTCATCTGTTATTTTTCACTTTGATATGTTTTATATTGTTAGAATCAGCGCAAATAAAATGTTTTTAAGATAACAAAATAATAATTCAATAATTAATTTTTATGGAAATTTATTCCTTGAGTAATGAGATTAATTAGAAATTTTGAATTGTATAAAAGTTTTATGAAACCGTTTAATATATTCGGATTACATATATTACTGCGTTTAATTTTAAGGAAAATATGAGGCAGGTAACTTTTTTAAGAAAACAAAAGAAATCGTGTATTGTAATTAGAACATCTATCTATATGTTTGTAGACTCCTTGGTACAATTTTAATTTGCAAAGTAATAAAAGAAAGTTTAAGGATCAATTAAGTGTCTCGTTAATTTTGTAACAATTGTTTTTCTCTCTATTTTTTTACATTTCTTCATTTTAACATTATAAATTTTTGTTAATTTTGGAAGAAAGAGAATAAAGTAGTTGCAAAACATTCATCAAAAATATATAGAAATATATATTGAATAAGATTTGAATTTATCGTGTTTGATAAAATAGTAAATTATGTAGCAAAAACATTCGAAACCTTACAAAGAAATTTGAGGAATATATTTGTGGGTGATAATTATTTTCGGATCTATATTGTCACATTTCGATCTTTTTTTGTTCTTATTTCGTTCAAAATTTCTAACTAGAGAAAATAACTGAATGTTCATAAATCAACGAGATTTTTTTGAGAAGCTAAATCTATTTTTTATATTGATAATTTTATATTGAAATAAGCAAACATGTTTTTTGAAACTCACTTTTGTGCAATTTATTGAAATGAAAATTGAAAGATATAGTTTATGTACAGAATGAAATAAGATTCTTGCGCAAAATGATACATATTTGAAGGGACAATACGATAAATGAAATAAGTAAGGTTAATGGATTAAATTTTTATACATTGAAAAACTTTTATTTGTGAATCAAACATTTTCATTAGGAAGCAAAATATTTTATTCAAACCTTTGAACTAAGTGTATCATTAAAGAAAGTAAAACTTGTATGTTATGTTATGGCTTTAAAGGATTTAGGTTTATTAAAAAGGTTTTTACAATACTATTGAAATCGTAGGACTTTTTATTCTGCACTAATTTAGTTAAATAGATGGATAAGGAACTTCATTTTTTGTCATATTAAAAAAAAAAAAACTCCAATAAAATTAAGCTAACATATTAGTTTATTCTTCCTATTACTTCAATAAACACTAAGTAATTACTAAATGTGTGAATATTATATGTTTTTATATATTTTAAAAGTTAAAAAAAAGGCTAAAATAAATGTTTTTTTTATAAATGTACAGAATTCTGAAAACATTTGGGGACTGATTGGATTAATCAATAATTTTGCCTAAATTATTGTAATATTTTCTCTTTATTACTTTTTTATGAGTGAGTTACATTTCAAATGGGCTAAACTACTTATTAAGTGGAAGTCTTTTATATATAATAGCTTAAAAATAAACCTATAATAATTTCCCAAAAATTGCATTTTTTAAGTTTTCAGAAGATTTCTATATTTTATGTGTTTAATTATGTCTTTAAAATTTTTTTGAATCCGCAAATTTATTGTTATATCTTTGATGCTTTAAAAAATTGCTGGTAAAATTTTCATGCAGCTAATATATTTTTTAAAAAATAATTAATAAAAATAAGAACAATGTTAATTTTTCCGTTACTAAGGCTAACGAATTTTCAAGCTCTAATCAATATTTAGTGTTAGTGTAATGTTCAAAATAATAAATGTATTTACTATCTGCTCAGTTTTTTTCAAATTAAAAAAATTGTACTTCTTTATGAGCTGCATAAATCAGAAGTGAAACATAAGATTCAAATTTGAAGTAATAAAAAAAAAAGGTATAATTTAATAAACGTTTTTCTTTGATGATATAAGAAGCAAATATAAGCAATATAAGCAAAAACACTTTTTTTGTTGAAAAAAGGAGGCAATTTTCTAAATTTATAATGAACAAAAGTTCCACAGCAGCAATATGATTAATAAATCTTTGGTTTTATTTCAAATCAAAATGTCTATAAAAGGCAAACGTGCCATGACAAAATGATTAATTCTTAATGAATGAAAGTAATTTATGATTTTAGGCTACTTTAGAATCTTCATAGTGTAATTTTACTTGCTTTCCTTAAAAACAAAAAAAAAAAAAAAAAAAAAACATAAAAGTGATTTTAAATTCTCAAGAATGAAAAACAAATTGGCCTTTTGCATGTTCCAATACAATATTAATGTAAGTTTTCATCCAAATTTTTTAAGAAAGTTTAAGTTAAGTTAACTGCATTTATATTCTGTTTCATGTCACTTCTTTTGGAAGTTTGGTCAGTGAAATACGTTTTTACTACGATAGTCTGAGATTGAATCTTAGCGAGGTAATTATTTTTCTATAATGTTCTTTCCCAGGGGGAAACATTTATACCTTAAATATATGTTTTCATAATAAAATTTTACGTTATTATACTCCTATTTTATGTGCTAGTTTTAGATGGTTGAAAATTCCTCCGTATTGAAGGAAAATGTTCTCAATTATATGTATTTATATTTTATATTATTTATACTAACTTTCGTTTTACTTTTAAAAATATTTACAGTATTTTAAAATTTATGAAAAAATTATATATATGTGATATAAACTAAAACATACACTTTCTGAGCTTTATTGTCCTGTAATACATGTCCTTATGAATAGAAATCTTAATGTCATAGATAGTTTTTTTTTTTTCATATAAATTATTATAAAATTTTTAAAAGGCGTTTAACTGTTTATTGCTCTAATTCTAAAATTTGACCATAATTAGTTTTGTCCTGATTTTAAAATTTAACTGTTAACTTAGTGAAATTTGAAATAATACATTTATAAGTATTATTATTTTAAGATTTATTGAAAGAACGAAGCTAAATATGCTTAAATATGACTTACGGAAGAATTTATTTGAAATTTGTAAAGTAAATTAGAAAAAAATATTCTTAAAAAATATGACTTACCATTGTTGAAGGATTTATCGAACCAAAACTTCGAATATACATTTCACAGCGAACTTCAGTTGGTGTTCCTAACCATTAAAAAAAATCTAAGTTAAAGCATAGCTTTAGTTAAAGAAATTTAAATACTATAAACATAAACAAAAGGCAATCTAAATTAATTTTTAAAGCAATAATTTTTCTAGCGATTTCTCAAAAAATAAATAAATAGTATATTTGATTACTATTTTATAATGTAATTGAAGCGGAACATAAATGTCTTTTAAATAAAATATAAATTAAGCATTTTTTAATTTATAGATTATTAATTGAGGAATTTAGAAAAGTACATATGCTTCATTTATTTCTATAAAAATATTATAAACTTAATTCTTTGGTATTAAAATGTTTTACTTACTTTTATGGCAAGAACTTTATTTTTTACAGTAGGTAGTCGTGCTGCTGTATTTTAAATAATAATTACGTACCTCTTTTGAAATGTTACTATAATCGAGTTCTTTTTATAATTAAAAATTTTTTTAAATAAATATACAAATAAATTAAAATTAAATATATTAAATTATAAACTTGTTTAAGTAAATCATAAGTAAATATAAAAGAAGAATTTTATGTGTGTTCATAAGTTATCCTTTTTTATACAATTTTCCTTAAAATCGTACTTGAAACTTACTTACGAGTATAAAGTAAACAATACAGCTGTTGAAAATTTTATAATACGAAAACATATTACCTAAATGACTGGTGGGCAAGGCTCTCCGATCGTAATTTTTCAATAAAGCATCAAGCAAATTCAAGTCATCTATTGTGCTGTTTGGTCTGAAAAAGAAAATGATTTTCATCATTATTTTCAACAAATTTTTATTATTTTAATTGCTCTATTTTAATTTTTGAAGTTCACAGATAAATTACATTATTTCACAATATTTTTTATAGCATAACTATGGTACAGTGATCTGCAATTTGCTAATTTCTTTACTTTTTTTTATTTTTAAAAGTGAGGAAAATACATTTTTATGGACTAATGTTTTTCAGTTACCATTTTTGCAGTTGAATTTCTACGTGTTATATGTCAAGTAAATTTTTAACTGGTACTACAAGAAAAAAAACAAAATTGAACAATTGAAAACCTGAAATATATCAGATATCCTATATGTACTTTATTTAACAATAAATAGTAGAAAAGAAACTCTTGATATGAATTTTACAATACACAATACAAGCCTAATACTCATCACCCCATGGGTCCCTTCAAACATATTGATGAAACTGGGAAAATTAAATAATTATATATTTGATAAAAAATCCAACGCAAATTTAAATAAAAATAAACTTTTGTCGCATCGTTATTGATTGTTCCATATGAAATTAATTTTGAATACACAATTTTTAAAAGATTACAAGCACAAATCCTTTGCTGTTGTTGTATCCCTCTAAAGATAAAAAAGAAAATCAAGTATCGTGGTACTCACGAATAATGTTGGTATTTGGTATATTGTATTTCGTTTAGATCTTAGAAGGAATTATAAGTTTTTATTTTGCCAAGGTATTTACATCTGCAAGACAAGTAGGAAGGGCAATCTGATCCAGACATCTGGCAGTCTTCGCCAAAGAATCTGCAATTTCATTAAATTCCAAATCCACATGAGCCAGGATACATTGTAGGATACACATTCTGTTCAGAAGTGGATCTGTTCTAAAAGAGATATAATGTTCAAGTTCATACTTGAGAAACCTTTATTAAGAGCCTGTAAGGCAGACCTTAAATCAGTGAAAATAGAAATTTCACTCATTTGTTGTGATGGAGGTAAACTTCGAAACCATCATCATTGTAGATACGTTTGCAGTATCATTCCAAAATGCACAATTGATGTTTCGTGTTGCTTGAGCAGCAGAATACCATGTTTATTTTCATACAAAAAATTAACCATATTTTGTGGGATTCCTTGTTTTTTATGTGTTTCAGATTTTATAAAAATTCCGACCCTTAAAAATATACCATTAAAGAGATCACAAGATAAGCAATACAATGATATACACTCATCTCCATAAATTAAGGATAATGAAGTTCAGGCAAAGAAAGAGACAGAAGCAAAACACATTTGACTTATTTGTAAAGTCTATTTATTAAACAAATGGTAAAAAAGAGCAAAAAAGATGCTATATGTTTGACATAATTAATAAAAATTGCGATTTTTACTCCCTGGAGCAAATTTCAAAAAAGAACCTATTTACAAAAAATAGTATAACATGGTTAGTATGATGGTTAATATGGAGTATGTCTCCCGGACGATGCAATACAGGCCTTACAACGCCTAGGCATGCTGAGTATCAAATTATCAATCTGATCTTGGGGAATATTACACCACTCATCAAGCAATGCCCTCCGAAGTTCCGGTTGACAGGTGGGAGGGGGTTGACGGGCAGCAATTCGTCGGCCAAGCATATCCCACACATGCTCTATTGGATTCAAGTCCGGTGAGTATGCTGGCCAATCCATACGGGTGATATCCTCCAATTGAAGGCATTCGTCTACAATGTTTGCACTGGGCGTTGTCATCCATAAACAGAAATTCAGCACCCATGGTGCCCCGAAACAAACGTACATGTTGTTCCAGAATGACATCCCGATAGATGTGGCCTGTCAGCGTTACACTCTGAACATGCAGGTCAGTTCTGGAACCAAGAATAATTCCTCCCCTAACGAGCCATCCTGCACCACCGTAACGGTGTCGTTCAATGATGTTCTCTTGGTGGTAACGGGTACCCTGGCGCTCTCCATATGAAAGTCCGACGAGAATCAGACTGCAAACTAAACCTGGACTCCTCGGAAAACATCACACCAGACCACTGTTGCGGTGTCCACAATGCATGCTCTCTTCTCCAGGTTAATCGCAGGCGACAGTGAGTTGCGGTAAGTGAAACACATCTGACAGGCCTACGAGCATTTAGACCAATGTGCCCTAATCGTCTGTACACGGTCTTCCTTGAAACTGTCGTGCCGGTTAGCTGAAGAGAGCTGACGAGACAGGTCTGCTACGGTGCTCCGTCTGTTTCTTTTGGCAGTAACTGCTAAATACTGGTCATCATTCGGCGTTGTAACTCGGGGGCGACCTGTGCTGTAACATCTACTCACATTATCATCATCTTGGAATCGTTGCCAAAGCCTGGAGATGACACTCTGGGCGATTCCAAGTTCCTCGGATACTTCCAGCTGGGTACTTCCACATTCCAGTCGTCCGATAATTCTACCACGTAAAAAATCATCCAAATGCTTCCTTTTGTGCCATAACTATGTGGTTATTGTACTGAAAGGCTTTTAAAGCGCTTGTGAACAATTTTACTTCTTTGCCACCATTCCTTATATACCCCTCTCTTACACTCGTCATTGTAACGTACTATCCGTGCCATCTGGTGGTTTCCTGTAATTTGCATATTCTTCTTCAAGATGTGTGTGATAATTCTACAGGTGAAATTTTTATTTTTTAGAGTTCAATTTCTGTGTGATTCTGAATTATCCTTAATTTATGGACATGAGTGTAAAAAACTTGTATTTAACTTAATGCTGTAAATATATATTTTTAGTACGTCAGCTAATACTAAATTGTTTCCTTCATGTGGAACAACTCCTTATAACAACTATTTTAATTTATGACTCATAAAATATAAAAAAGAAGAAATTGCTCCCTAAATGTCCCATTGCAAACCAGCTGGCCATAAATATTAAGGAAACTTTTATAGTAAAAGTACTAAGATTTCCTCTTACTACTCAACTGAAATTTCCATTCAAATTTTAATGGAAATGTATAAATACAAATTTATATTTATATCTTTTTTCGTCCATTTTATTATTTTATAGAAATTTAACTTTGAATATAATTTACTAAAACTAATATAACTTCTAGATATGTTTTGTTAAAGAATCTTTCTGATTGTCAATTGTCACTCTGAAAAATGTTTTTTTTTCCGATAGGAATGCACTAGATAAGGAAAATAAAATTTCCTCATCGAATCATCAGGTAAAAGATAATCTTCTTTTCATGAAACTTAAAGAAAATAACAATGTTATATATTTTTAAAAAGACAGAAAAAGCAAAATAAAGACTCAGTACGAAAGTTAAGGAATTTTATTCCAGTCGAGCATTTTGCTCATCACCTTCATTTAAAATTATCGCCATTGGAAACAAAATCATTTTCTCGTTGCATCATTTTTAAAAATTTAACTTCACACTTTGTATCCATCAGAAAATAAATAAATTTCAAAATATTTTTGATAAGAATGCTGTTTAGTTGAAAGCCTATAAAGCAATTTCAGTTAGTTTACTAGTAAATATCCGTGTAAAATCAAGTTTGTGGGTTTTTAGGTCACTTAGGGAGAAAAAGATCACCTTAAGTCCTTCTCGGTGGCAAACATAGATTAGGTACTTAAGCATATTCATTTAGGAATACATTCAAACATTAAAAGTACTTATTGGATTTCAAATATTTTTGCATGTTGTGAAATTTGAAAACATAACCACTTAAGTGAGAAAGCGAGTTATGAGATGGAATCTCAGAATGGATGCGATAAAATATTTAGATATGAAATATAAGCTTAGGTGAGATATGGATTTTTAGAACATCAGGAAACTCTATTGTTTGGAAATTTGATTTTTAAAATACATTTGTATTTATGTGATTTTAAGAACATAATATGTTTTGTTTAAAATACTCTCTATTTTTGTATAATTTATTTAAGAAGAGCTACTTAAAACTTTGAATTATGTATTATTATTTATGAAGTCATTTTTTGTATAAATATTTAACAAAATTTATTTTAAAAATATAATAATATAAAATTTATTACTTAAAAAGTTTATTGAAAAATTTAATTTATTACTAATTGGGGTATTTTACTCTTACTACTTAGTTTTTTAAAATTTTCCTTATAACAAATTTAGCAATTAAACAATTTAAAATTAAAAGCATGAAAATAAAGCAATTTCTGAGCCGTTTGGGCTTTAACTTAATCAAATATCTATCATATGTTTTTATACGTCCTGTAAGACTAAAGCTTGTGTTTGGTAAATTTCGAAGAACCTTAATTTACGCTGGTTTTTACTCGTCTCTTTTCTTTCGCAATTTCATATAAATATGCTTTTTTTTATATAATAGCAAACTTGAACTGACATGCAAAATTTGATATTTGCATGAAGCTTTATTGAATTTTTTTTCTGGTGAAAATGAAAAAAAAAAAGAAGCAATAAAAGGGATGGAGAAAGGAAGACAAAATAAAGCTTCATCCAAATATTTGAAGTATATTTGTAGCTAAATCCAAACATTGAAATTATATACTGAAAAAAAAAAAAATCAATTGTTGCAACTCTTCAAAATGATTGACAAAACATTTTTAATCCAAAAACGTAGGTAAAAATATGAAAAGATTTTGTAAGAGTGCATGGAAAATAACAGTAATTGTAATAATATCGTAGTTGGGTAAAATTGCTCCTGCTTAAATACTTCAAAAGGTGAGTAGCATTTCATATGAATGAAGTTAGAAAAAGACAACTGATTGAAAAATGATTTAAAAAGATGGTGTCTGTTTTTTGTTAAATGGGGTTTGCGCCATGGAAAGATTTTTCTACGTTTTTCTCCAATTAGCATTAGGGAGAAGATAACTTTACAGTTGATTATGAAGCGTGGATGAAATACGAAGCATTAGTTTTAATTATTTAAAAGAGTGTCAAAGAAAGAATTGAGTTGAATCATTTAACCTCTAAAATTCTACTCACCTGGACACAAAGATGAACATTTCTGATATTTTTCGAGGACGCCACACGCAAATTACAAATTCGGAAAATGCAAAAACTAAAAATGATGTTTATGTAGTAAAACGTCAAATCTTAAATCCCTAAAAATTTGTCGAGTGTATATAAAAAGAAAAGCACCATGTACCAACAAAATTAGCATTAAACAAAAATACTTTTCAGAGATTACATTAATTTGTTGTGGACATTCTTACGATTCATCCATTGATGACATGATTGATTCTTATTATTCATATAATGTAAAACGTTTTTTTTTTTTCAGAAAAACGACAACTGATGTACATGTATGCATATATAATAAACCCTGTTATTCTCTTCTTGATTGCCCGGTCTACCATTAAGGGATTAACTTATTACAATAACTCCTATTGGTCTTGAATTCCCCATTTTCTCATAACAGCCTTCTATGCGTTGTCAATGCCATAACATTTCCGTTTAAGAACTCTCTCATTCTTCATTTCCTACTTTCTGCAAGATGCTAACCAGAGCACTTTAAATTATTTGTTTTTAAATTCTTTAAAATGTTAATAAAATGAAGCAAAAATATTTATGGGATTTCATTTATCTGCTGAATTCACTTGGTTTCTGCTGCACTTTGCAGCAGCCTCCTCGCTTCCTATATACACACACGCACACAATATACATATTTACACATATATATATGTGCGTATATATATATCTATATATACATATTCAAAATTAATTTTCAGCCTTTTGTCTTCAGATCTTCATATTTACAAAATTTTTTTCTTAATAGTTTATTATTCTGCTGAGGGTCATATATGAAAACAATCACGTTCCATCTCATTTATATATTTTGTTAACTTCTTGAATCTATTTTAACATTCAGTTTTCATATTGAGAACTTTACTCTAAAGATTGAATAAGTAATTATAACTGATGTTTAAAACAAATATTAGTCAAATTTCTTTGCTAATTTTTTTTTCAACATGCCTAAAATTTGTGACAGTTAAATAAAATGATAATGACTTTTTTACATCCTAAATAATTTAAATATAATTGAAATTAATGGTTTTAGCTTGTTAATTTAGATTTTCCTAATGTTAGGACGCTTCGTAATTTATTATTAGCTTACATTATTTAACCATTTCTGTAAATTTGAATCTGAATCATATTTACACGGAGAACACCTAAAGATAAATTTTATTTCAATTTTTTTTTTTTCTTTGTTTAAACTATTTTCTGAAAATCA
Source organism: Caerostris extrusa (assembly GCA_021605095.1). Classification (NCBI taxonomy): domain Eukaryota; kingdom Metazoa; phylum Arthropoda; class Arachnida; order Araneae; family Araneidae; genus Caerostris; species Caerostris extrusa. The sequence goes on from BPLR01003312.1 coordinate 47,986, forward strand.
TTCAATATTTCGACAAAATGTCTTCTTATAAAATACGTTTTTACATAGGTCTAGAATGTCTTAGACACTATAGTACAAGCTTGGTTTTTAAAATAAATTGTTAAACGGGTATAAATATTATTAATGAAATATATTTAATAAAAATGCCGGTCGAATAGTTTTTCGCTTATTTTTCATAAAAAAATCTTCTCATTCTTCTTGGATTTTAAAAATGTCCTTTTAATTTCATAATCTATTTTAATTAAAAATAAAAATACTTCATTTTAATTAAAAAGATCTCAGAACAGTCATTTCTAAATTATTCCTTTCTAAAGCTAAATAATCTTCCTACAGCTTGAAAGAAAGTGTTATATATCGTGAATTTATTATGACTAATTAGCTCAGAAATGCGATTTATTTCATGTAGTTGAAGTCTTCGGACAGGGTAATCTAATTTAATGAAGTAAGTGTGTCGAGGCTTTCATTATGGCTAGATAAAATGGAAATTAAATAGGTTTAAACTAACTCTGCTGAGATTATTTCAATCAGTTTAGAAGTTTAAAGAAATATTTATTATATTTCTTTTTTTAACTTTTGTGAATATTTAATTATGAGAATGACTGTCGTAAATTAACTATTTAAAATACTTGGTTTCGATAGCGCTACTCGCTAATCTCAAATAACTCCAATACAATAATTGTTTAAAAAAGATTTTTAATCAATGGCAATTTTCACCTTTTTTAAAACACTGTAAAGGTAAGCTCAATTGGATAATTTTGAAATATTTTAATTATAATATTATTATCTATCTAAAATTGTCTTTGATGAACTTTGATTTCTCGAATGCACTAAATCCATTTTTAACTAATCCATTGTTAGTCCATCCATCCATTTTAAATAATTATACTTTCTATTTCTCTGTCTTGCTGTTTGCTTTTCATCACATTACAAGTAGTCAATAAATGCATTAGAACTTCAAGAAAAATAACACAATGTCTAACTATATAATTTTGAAAAAGAGAAACGATAAATCATTAAATGTATTATTATAACTGTGAAGAAATATAATATTTTTGCAAGAAAATAAAATAAAAAAAAAGTTTGCAAATTTCTATATGCACTTATTTAATCACACAGCTGTCTTTGAAAAAATGTGCTTGTTAATAGATATTTCATTATCCAATGAAAGTTTTCAGGGAATAAACCGAAGACTCGCAAACCGAAGTTCGACGCAATATTTCATTTTGCAACATTCAATTAAAATTTATTGATTGCACATAATCAATGTTTTCTTAGTTATTCACAATTTGCATGTAAAATATTACTTTCTTAGATGAGTGTGAAATTTTGAATAATTAATTACAATGTATAAGAAAGTGTTCAGACTCAAAAAAGATTACAGACACTTCTTGTCGTTAGAAATATTTTGTTTTTCTTTTTCTATTTTATTTTTAAAGAATTTCTTACATTTAGACTTAGTGCACCATGAGTTAAATATTAAATTAAAGAATTCAGTAAGTTTCAGCAAAATAATTTAATTTTTTTTGTTGAAATTTGGCTAATTACTAAGGCTACATAGCATGTAAGCACATTTTTAGAACGATTTTGAAGTTGTTTAATTTTTTTATATATGGATGCATATTATCTAAATATTCAAACTGATGATCTTTCTTTGAAATTGTAAGCCTCTATTGTACTATTTAAGACAGGAATTTTCGTAGATTTTCCAGGAATATTTGAACCAATATCTACTTTGTTGTTGCTACCTATGTTCCGACCGGACGGATTCCAAACGGGAGGTGGCATAGGCGAGGAAATGTCATTTAGGAAGGATTTTAATTTCAACAAAACGAAATTTAATTTTATAAAAATTAAAATTTTAAGCTACTTGGTATTAAAAGAACAGCCAGATGAAAATATTCCACATTATGTATTATACATTTTTTTTCAAAGCAACTTTGCGTTGCGTAAATCTTATCTAACACCCCAAACAAGTAATGGATTCGTCCGTAATCGCTAAACCTGATGCTTACTATTCCACGTGATCTATGGTCTGATTATACCGTAGCATCAATTACGTAGGTTTATACTCAAAAAGAGCCCAGTGGGCCATAGGTCAATAAATCGCAAGTGAAATGCCACAGATGATATTTTGAAATTAAAAATTACTTTGATATTTAAAGCAATAATTTATTTTAAAAGCATTGTTTCTTTTTTTTTCCTTAACTAGTTCGATAAATGTAAACCAAGGCTATAAAATGTTATGAATTGATCTAATACTATAGTAAATAAATTACTGACTGCTAAGAAAGTTCAGAAAACTAATACAGATTTCATATAGAAAATTAAAAATTATCAAAAACGTTTCAAATATAAGGACCTATTTTTTATGTGATAATAATTAAAATTAAAATTTTTTTTCATTCCGATCCTTTCATTTACTTCTAAATTAGTTCATCATCAAACTAATGATGCTTCACAATTTGCTGGCCTCCAACTGAATGTTTATTTCGTATGTTTTAAAAAAATCATTCATCAAACTGATCTGTTTTGCAGAGTTGGATTTCGTAATCATGAAAGATGATAGAAAAAGATTGACATTGATGCACTACATACGTTAATAGTGAACATAGTGCTGAGCGTTGGTAAAATACTTAGTGCACTTTACAAGACTTCGAGCAATACACTTTTTTTCTACGATTTCTAACTTAACGATGTATTTGGGGCCTAGTAATGAGAGTTTAATGAAATTCTGTTTTAGTTGTGGTTTTACATGAAAGTGCATTTAGTGCTTCCTTTTTTTTTTCTTTTCTTAAATTATTTGCAAATTATTATTTGCAAATGGGTATAATTAAATTATTTGCAAATGGGTTGTCTTACAACAATAAATAAATTTTCTTTTTCTAAAGAACCACAAATTGTTTTCTTTAGCAACATACAAGATCGGAAAAAATTCTATTTTACGTTAACAAAAAAAAAAAAAAAAAAAAAAAAAAAAAATCTATAAATGTAGTATTTACTTGCAATGCTTAGATATTTTGAAATAATTTTATAGTAAAAGGCACTTATATCAGTGTTAAAAAGTTTGTACTTTTTAAATATTTGCAATGACAAATATAAATTCAGTTATAATAAAAAAAAACCAATTAAACCTCAATATCAGGAAATTAATGTTTTCAATTCATTTGCAGCTTTAAAAAAACCATTTTGTGTGCTATTATCCAAGAAGACCAAATAAATATGTCAAAACAATGGAATGAAGAAAATTTGTAGTTTTTTATTTTAATTTTGTGAGGAGATAAATTTAAATTGTACAATGAAACTTTATTTTCTTTGAAGCTTTTATTTGCTTCTTAAAATGTCCTACAAGTAAGTATTGACTTACCTGTGGAAACCACATTGAATGATTAATTATTCATTGTTTTTCGAATATTTAAAGAAACAAACTCAATTATCTATTCTACGTAATATGAAATTGTTTGTCAAAACGAATATCAATCAGTACGACATTGCAAATGTACAATAATATTATTCAAATATAACTAAAGTAGGAATACATTTATTGATGACTGATGAACAAATAAAAACTTCAAATATGAAAGACTGCAGAAATATGATTCCATAAATATTGAGATAAATTCAAAACTTAGCAGTAAGATTTCAGGTTTTATTTATATTACTATAAAGAAATTGTGGCAGGATATTTATCTAATATAAGGAAAAAATTGATACTGAAAGACAAATTGAAACTGCTTGGTTTAACACTTGCTTTGATTGGTTTTTTAACGCATCGATAAATCGATTTAAAAATAAAAAGTAAACCTTTTGAAGAAACATAATGAGCAAAAACAAATATTTTAAATTTAATGTACATTTTAAATTAAATAATAATTTAAAATATATGCATTTTTACCAATTAATAATCACTATATAAATTTTAATGATCTCATGTAACTGAGGGAAAAATTTAACTAGTTAATAACCACGCATCCTTTTAAAAAGAGAAACCTCTTTTAAAATTTACATTTTTGGCAATCACTAACTTTATATAAAAGATGCAATCAATCACTCTTGCTTGTTAGTAAATTGACACCTCAATAATTGTGTGCAAAACCCTCCTTCTTATAACTTTATTATGCTCTTATCAAAATATGTGCCTTCTAGACCGACAGTATTTTTTTGTTACCAATTTTAACAATACTTTTAACTTTTCTTGGTAGTATTTTGCTTTTATGGCTTTCATTTTATGGATACTTTTTTTTCTTCTATAGCTTCGATTTTGTTCACCTTTGTTTAGTATGAATAATACTAATATATGAAATCGAAAAACTTAATTTTATGTTATTTAATACCATTGTTGTAAATTTGTTTTTTCGTGAATTGTTGGGATTCATATTATCTTATTTGTATCTCGAACAGCACATCGATAAGTGCTGAAGAGAGGACATTGATTTCCAGGGGAACTTTAAAAAGGGCAACTGTTCTGCATACACAGAACAATGCAACAAGGCTCTTATACACGCTGTCACAATCCCCTGTTGAGTCTCCTTGTTTATGAGAGCAGTAATAATAACGGACACCACTAGAGCATTTGGTGAGCACTGAAGCACACGTGATCTTTTTGCCACCATTGGGCTCAAGAGTCAGATTGTGATTCCATAAATCTATTTATTATCTCCCTCAACTCTAGCTGTAAAATTCTCTCTGTAAACTTAAGATTACAAACAAATCATCTACAACTATACCTTGAAGTATAAACCTCAAACTTTGTTATGTGCTACAGATATTCGTATTCATGAAATCAATTTTTACTGCGATTATTTCACGAAAAAGATAATTATTATTGTACATAGAGGGGCTAATTATTTTGTTCAAAATGCATTTCTATAATTTATGTGCAATTAAATTAGCTATAAAAGATAATGCTTCGTTTCAAATATCAATGAATCAGAGTTTATCAAATTTACACATTTCTGCAAAAATAACAAAATTTTAAAAATTGTTAGACGAGGTTATTGTTATCCACTAATCTTTGAAAAATTTGCTTCATTTCTGAAAACTTTGTGCATTAGAAAATGATGAAGTTCTGAATAAATTTTGTCAAATATTCTGGCCAGGAACCCACTCCTGTCAAAAGAATGAAAAGAAAACGCGATGAAAATATTATCTGAAGTATGTAAATTTTTATTCGATATTTTTCAAAACAAATATTACTTATGAATCCCAAATTTCTTCCGTGTTTAAAAACTATTTCCTAATTTTCAAATGGGAAGCAAGAATTATTTTAGCTTTAGTTCATATTATAATCACTTAAATTAGAGAATTTATTAATACAATAGAAATCTTTTATTAAAGTTGCATCAAACTTTCACTTTAATGGTTTTGTTTAGTTCTATTTAAATTACTTCAGTTGAAACCTTCTTACTCTCAAACTAGAATTATGTATACAAGTATATTAATAAGTTGTTGATCAATTTCATAATTAAAACTACAGTGTTTAAGATGAGGTATTTTTTTAATATAATTTACAATAAAAAATGACGAAAGGTGCTGTTAATACATTCTCTACAAGTTCAAGCGAGTTCATGCATGCAATATAGCTAAAAAACACATAGAGGACTCGACGCACAGTACAATAATCGAGAAGTTTGAGAAGGGTCAGAGTGTAGCAGCAGCTCAAGAGTTTCAAATCTACAGAAGTGTCGTTTTAAGAGCTTGAAAATCTTCCGAACCATAGGTACCGCTATAAGAAATGTTGTTGCCGGTTCTCCTAGTAAAACAACGTTACTGAATGGTCTATACATCGTCCTGCAGGCGAAAAGAGACAGATGCCAGTCAGTGGGAAACACTAATCAGCAACTGCCCCGGCAACAGGACGCCAAGTGCCGTGCTGTCTTGAAAACTACATCCCATTGATAGCTGCTCATCCGCAACACTGTTTAGATTGGTGTAAGGAACACGAAAACTGGATATCTCTTCTATGGAATCACAATTGCTTCAGGGTTATACACATAGCTATAAAAGATAATGCTTCGTTTCAAGTATCAATGAATCAGAGCTTATCAAATTTACATATTTCTAAAAAAATAAAAAAATTAAAAAAAAATTGTTAGACGAGGTTATTGTTATCCACTAATCTTTTGAAAAATTTGCTTCATTTCTGAAAACTTTGTGCATTAGATAGCTGCTCATCCACAGCACTGTTTAGATTGGTGTAAGGAACACGAAAAACCGAATATCTCTTCTATGGAATCACAACTCGTTTCAGGGTTATACTCGTTATTTAAGTTTTCGATACCAGTGTATAAAAGGTAATTTCTGGTGACTTAATGTCTTTAACATGTATAAGTAAAATTAAATATGAATAAAAATTTATCTATCAATGTTTTACAAAAAAAACAAATAACAAATGTCTTACCAGATTAGATTCAGAAGTTTATTTGTAAAATTATTTTGTATATTAAGTTGAAATATTAAAAGAAATAATATATGGGTAAAATACATGAATTAAATAAAGTATAAAAATTAAATAAAGTAAAAAAATAATTGTTTGCAGTTTTGGCATTTAGAATGGAATAATCAAATTATGAATCTATAACAAAATTTCATTTAGTTAAGTTATATAAACAAATTGAATTCTATAACAAATTTCAAATCTTTTAATTTCCTTTCATAAAATTAGTATCAAATATAAATATCAAAGAGCAAAAAGCAACTGAAAAAAGTATCCGGTAAGTTTTTCATGGGTGGAAAAATTATGAGATTTTTTTTTTTTTGTTTTTTCAAACCCACAGAACTTTATATATATTATAAATGCATAACTCTAATAGAAAGATGGATGAAATTTTAAATAAAAAAAAGTGTAAAATTTAAATAACAAACAAAAATTATTTCAGGTAAGGAAACAAAAAATTATGAAATCGTTTCCAAAATAACGTTATTCGTCATAAAGTTATAATTCTTCAAAAGAAAGAATTTATTTTTTCTTTCACTTACAAATCCACTATATCCTCAAATAATACATATTGGGTAGAAAAGCTGTATCCAAACAAACAAACAAAATACAAACAATGATCAGAGCATTATTCTTCTAAAACTTCCAACTGAGTTTTCCATTTAATAAATTTGCTGGAAAAGCCTGGATATTATATAAAGGTAAAGGAAAATCAATGACCATATAAAAATAAGATAGCTAAAAGGAAAAAATGTCGATAGATAATGCTGGTATCACTTCGGTAATGCCTAGAAATATTTCATTTAATTTGTAATAAAATGAAAGTTGTTATTTGGCCTGATTGCAACTCATGAAAAGAATTTTCAACAGATATCCTTTCATTTTCTTTGTTTTATTAACTATCAAGAGTATAACAAAAAAATGTAAGATGTTAAATTTATATAAAACACATTTAAGTTTGAAAATTAAATTTTTTAGATAGATTATTTTATTTCACAAAAATATATTTAATTCCAGTATTGTTAAATGAACAAAATTGAAAATTTAATTTTATAAATTAGCAATGATAATTAATACAACGTAAAATTGCAAAAGCTTAGATTATATAAACTTTGTATCTAACTTTAATGTTGTCATCAAGGAATTTAAGTCCCTTTTTTAAGGCTTTATATATTTAATAATTCAAATCATTTGAGAAATGCAAAATATTGAATTTACAATCACTTTCTGACGTTAAAAGACAAAAAAATTTGACAAATCAGATAAATATTCTTCATCCATAATTTTAATAGTTTTATAAAATTTTAAGTAATCTGTCATAGATTGCAATATTAATTTCTTCTACTTTTCAAAATCAGAAAAAAATTATTTTATATTCTGATAAATAGACAAATAATTAAATGCAAAATATTTTTATTGATGAATCATAAGGTATGAAATAATATTAATTAGGATAAGCGAAGCGAGTCCTTATAACAGGTAGCACTTTTGAAACTTATGTCGTCGTACATTTTTTTAAAAATACTATTAATCTCTAGGCATAAAAAATTTAACATAGTAATATATAATTTCAATATAAAATTTGATTTTTTTTTCGTAAATCCTACGTATGTATATTGGATTTTCAGTAAATTTAAAATGAATTCACAAATAGCAACATTTGATTATCTATTTGAAATAAAAGTCATGTGATTATTCTTGAACTGAATTCTGGGAAGAGGAGAAAAGAGACAGCGGTGCGAAAATGACAGCGGATAGTTTATTTCCATGTTTATTTTAATTACCCTTTCTATAAATAAGTTAATAGAGATGATGCGTATTAAAGAAAATGGAAAACAAACAGCCACTCTGTTTTTTAATACACCAATATCCCATTCCTATATATAGGATGGTTTCGACCAGAATGAGGTCGCTTGATTTGCTTTGAAGTAGCTATGCTCGATTTCACTTGATATAGAAAGTTGGAAAATCCATCCTGGCATATAATTGATGTTCGATAGATGAAACGCACCCTGGCATATAGTTAATACTCCGAAAGTTAAAAGCTATCCAGGCATATAGTTGTCATCCCAAATCAAAGCCAACTTGTCATAGTATTCCGGACCAACAGACTCCCTGGAATATTGTTAGTTTTTTGAAATGAAATGCTGTCCTTGTATAAAGTTCCTGAGAGTTTTTGAAATCACAATGACGTCCTTTTTGTATATATATTCAGCTGAAGGTGGCTATTCCATCTGTTTTTGTAATAATTCATTTCCATTTTCTTAAAGTTGGAAAGGTGTTATAATGTAAATGTACTCATGTTTGTGAAAATTGCAACACCATGAAGGAATCGTCCTAATTGAAAGAAATTTAATACACAGTTGAGTGGTAGTAGTACAAATAAATTATTAAATGTTCAAAGCAAACAAACAATAACAAGAGATCGGAATCAGTATTTTGCGTAGCCACCACGCGCCGCAATAAGTGCTGCTACACGACGTGGCATGGAGTCAAAAAAATTTTGAATGTCTGCCTGAGGAAGAGCATTCCATATTGTTTGTATGCGCACCCAAAGTTCGTCTGCAGAAGCAACAGGACGAGGATCACGAGCGAGACGCCGACCAACGAAATCCCACACATGTTCAATCGGCGACATATCCAGGGAATACGCAGGCCAAGGAAGAAGCTGTACCTGCCGCGTTGCAAAGAAGGATTGAACAGTCCTAGCGATATGAGGGCGGGCATTGTCCTGTTGAAATACAGCGCCTGACAAGCTTTGAAGGAAGGGAACAGCTTGGGGTTTTAGAACTTCACTGATGTACCGGTTGCTGTTCAGATTGCCCACAATTCTTAGCAATTGAGATCGTCCATGATATGCTATGGCACCCCAGACCATAACTCCGGGTGTTCGTCCACTGTGGCGTTCGATAATGCACTCCGGAAGGTGGCGTTCACCGGCATAGCGTCTGACAAGAATGCGGCCATCATGATACCACAAATTAGAGCGGATTCGTCAGAAAACACGACATGCTGCCAATCAGCACGCCAGTCTCTATGCTGAGCTGCCCATTGTAGCCGCAGGCGGCGATGGTTTAGCGTGAGGGGTCTTGTATAAAGGAGTCCTTGCGCGCAGTCCACGCTGCAGCAGACGTCTACGAAATGATGAAGCACACAATGAAACACCTGTAGCTATTGACCACTGTGCTGCCAATTGTCTAGAGGAAGCTGTACGGTCCGCCAGCGCCATGCGGACCAGGTGTCTATCATCGCGAGCGGACGTCACATTTCGAGGTCCACTCCCGGATTTCCGAGTTGTCCGACACTCGTCCGTCCACTGCTTCCAAAGACGCATCACTGTGCTGCTGTTACGCTGCACACGAGCGGCTACTGCACGATAAGACAATCCAGCTTCACGAAGGCCGATGATTCTCCCCGTTCAAACTCTGTAAGTTGTTCAAATCTCGCTCTCTTTTATCGAAGAGGCGTAAGTAACGATTGAGCTAACGTTTACCACTAGCAGATAACCACCGATAACCACCGATAACCATACACGCCACGCTACAGCGGTCTATTTATTCGGATCCATCCGCCGTTCAGAGGGCGCGGCTCAGCATACGCATGCGCTACGGATTTGAAATTCTAATCATTTGCATATCATGCGCTAATTTGCATTTGCTGAAAATTTCAGCTCACTCGCGTAAGTCCTTCATGGTGTTGCAATTTTCACAAACATGAATTTATATACAAATCAAAGCACACACAAATATAAAAATCACCTAATACTACAAACTTCCATGAAGTTTTATTTCAGTTCGATTGTAAAGTACTTATTACTTTTTCCTGAAAGGATTTCATCAGTGGAAATCCAATAAAAATAAAACGCATATAGAAAGAACTCAATTGAAAATATCTATAATTTAAGATGTTGGATCAATATAAAAATGCATATACTAACAGAGCATCGTAAGTAGTGCATGCAATCATAGCTGTACTGTTTTACCTATACTTGTATATACCTTTCATTGATTTCGAAGGAATAGAGAAATACCCAAACATCTTTATCTTTAAAAGAATTTAATTGTTTTACACTTGATTAACCAAGTAAATAATCAGATGTTTAACAAACACATCTTCTTAATGTATGCACTTATTTATAAATTGGGCTTTTAAAACAAAGGGAAGTTATCTATCCTTATTTTTGGTGTTGAGGAAAATCCTTTTTTTTTTCTTATGGTATTTATACTGTGTTTTTTTACAGCTTCCGAAGCGATAAAGGTCTCTCTGAATATTGAAATGAAAAAAGACCTTCGCATTACATTTAATTCTCTTTTGATCTGAAAAAAAGTTGTTCACATCCTCTCAACACGTTAACTAATACAACATCTAAACTTGTAAATACCCCGGAGTTAATGACTGTTACACACAACATACAAAAAAAGATGTCGCTACAATGCTTAAATTTAGAATCAAACAAGAATAAAGAAAATAGTAGAAAATAAAATAGAAACAAACATCACATGTAGATTTACAATCTAGTCGATGTTTTATGTTGAAAATAGATTTTGAGATTGAAAGTAAGCAAAATACTATTATATACTACGTCTAAAATATATAGGATTGATCAATAAAATGTTAACTTTATTTTTATTTCAGCTAGAAAAAAATTCTTTTGATTAAATACTTTGAATTAAAAATTAAATTTGACGTCTGTTTTTATAAAGATTTTTAATTTCAGCGAAGGTAAGCCCTCATAAAAATTTATATGGTTTATTTAATATAAAAATACAATCGTAATTTTTGCTATAAAATTTATGAAGCCCATTCATGCCAGTAGTATATTGTTTTCTATAAAAGAAGATATTACTACCGAAATAAATCATAAAAAATGTTGCAGGGAATGTTATTTTTTATTAATGTTTGTAAAAACTATTTATAAGGCTTAGAATTAGAATGCGGATATTTGTTTAGATATGTAAATTGTTATTAAATAAGGTTTATGCTTTGTAGTGTACCAAAAAATCTTAAAAACGATACACTGGATTCCAAAAAGCTAAGAAAAGTCAGAAAAATTTTGATGGCAAATTTTTATTCATTGGAATTTTATGAAATTTGGAGTAAACCTTAATCAAACAGTGCTAAACAAAGTAGGATCAAAAGAAAAACTTTAAGATTATTTACTGTCTCGAAAAACACACAAAATGTAAACATACCAAAAAATCATACTTCCATGTGTGATCGGCTTCAAAATGCAGTGTGATCCTCTAACAGTTATAAAGGTATGACAGAGATGTTCCATGCAAAAAATGATGTTTATTAAATCAGTTGGAGGTAAACCATATTGTTGTGACAAGGTAGTTCGAAGAACATGAAAAGTTGCCGGTGGGGGTATTAAAGGAGTTTGAGTTCGTTTGCCTAAGGCATTCCAAACATGTTTAACTCGAAAAATGTAGTGGCCAACCCGTACTCACAATAGATTCCTTACGAAGGTAATTCTCAATAGTTCAAGCTTTACGTGGTCCAGCATTAAATGATGAAGGAGTCACTAACTGAACCTACATAAGGGCTAACAAGTGGATCAAGAATGTTAGCACCAGGTTTACAAACTTCTAGGAGGATAGGGAATATCTAGATGATTTGGAATCTGATAGAAGGCCAGGTCGGAAAAGCTTTCCAGATGTGTATAAAACTTTCTAGATAGCATTTCACGTGCGCGGGGCTTCTGAATATTCTCGTATAGACTCCTCCTTTCACTCAGAAACGCAGCGTTAGTAGAATGAGGGATTATACAACTGTCAAGTTAGCTACTATGCATCTGGCATGCATGGCTACGGAGTGTAATGAACGAGCAGCATAGTGCTTGTACTCGAAACGTATCCAATAATATATACTTCCAGCCCTAAACACTTTTTACGCCTTCTTCTATTCCAGCAGTTATATTCGTAACCATTTAAACTTCACATCTGGCAACTGTGGGTATTGTATGGCTTGCTCGATCACCGGAACAATCATGCCTTTATTCCTTTCCAACATTTTTTTAGAATTTCTTAACTATGATACTTTTTTATGCTTTTTGCTTTCATTCCATATACTTGATATTCTAAGAATCACTATATACATACTATTTTATCAAACACCAACAACTTATAATAAAAATTTACCTGTATTTAAGTTTTTTCTCACGTAAATAAATATTAGAAAACTTTTGCACCCCTAACTAATTCTAATTCTTCATATAGATTCTTTTAGCTTAGCATGTTTCGTTAAATAAACGTGGATTGAGGAATAAAATTGACAATTTCGTATTTCAATCATTGCATAGTAAGCGAAAACTCTGTTCAATTCTTAACTTGAACAAGACATGTTTAATGAAGGTGTATTTCAGAATATCTTCAACGGAAACATGCCTTTTTTTTTCAATATTCAAACTATTTTGAAAGCAACTTTAATAAGAAATAAAATATAGCAGGTAAGCGAGACCTAGTTTGTTATTGCTGGCACAAATTCATCATGAATTTTCTGCTAGTTTAGAAAAGATCTTCTTTAGCTAAAAGCGGCATGAAAGGGCACCTGGAATTCAGAACATCTCTATCAATTGGCACACCGGTACATGAGGATAACTTAATAAAAAATTTAGAACAATGGAATTTTAAATAAACAAACATCACGGAAACAAAAGATGTTCTGAAAATATTATTTTTGCCAGTATCAAATAAGGTTTTGCTAACTTGTATTCATTATTCTACTCTTTGAAGAACATTAATCATAAACGTGATCTGACTGGTACAATAAATTTTATTGTAAATAAAATTTATTGATTACCTTAACGTATTATTAAAATATAATCGATTGCGGAATTTATAAGATGTTGAAATACTTTTTTAAGATTGGTAAGAAATGAATTACGAATTATTCTCATAACATATTATTCAACTAATTCGATGCTGTAAGTCTATTAGAAAGTATTAACAAAAGAACTTACATCTTCAATATTATTCTGGTAATTTAAATATTTTTCCTTTTATAATATAATTAGAATTATAATATAATTATGTATAATAATAAGTATATTATAATAATAATATAATTAGAATTTCTTGCCTCAGTAATAGGAAATTTTTCATTTAGGCCAAACAAAATGTGTAAAATCTAACAATATATTCAATAAATTTTAACAATAAAAGAGAAAATTGCATTATGCGAAGGAAGAAAATGTATTTAAAATCGAAATTATAATTAAAGTATTTATTTACCTTTAAATTTACAAAATAACGTGTTTAATTTATATGCAACAGTACATTAATTGTGTGTTATTCCTTTTTACTAGAGATATATTAAAATAAGTGATGTTTTTGAATATAACACTTTCATCACAGTTCGTTCCTGGGCAACATTTTTGTGCGATGCAAAAAAAAAATAAGGGATTTTAAACAAACATTTTAACAGGTGATAATAGTAAAAACCTCAGTCGAATTTCGACAGTGTCTAACTCTAGAAAATACTTCGTATATTTATACTCCCCCAAAGAGAAATTTCATTTAGGTTCTTTCCATGTTAGATATTCTACTGAGATATTTTATCAAAAGTTTATGTTAGTTTACTTTTTTAGCCCTTAGTTAAACACATGTCTGATGTTGGAACACGTCAGCATGTGAATTTAAAATAAACATTAGCAAACAATTTTTCACTTAAAACCTGTAACATTTAACACAAAAAAAGGCACATCGTAAAAAAAAGATGTTTACTTCTACACAAATATTTGCAACTAATACGAAAATTATTATTATAGAAAGCATTTCCATTTCTATAGTAATAATAAGAGCAATAAGGTATTACTGAGATTAACAATTTGGTAAGTCTGATAACAGAAACTGCAATAATTTCATAAAAAAGATGATACTATTAGTAATATTTACTACTTATATTAAGTAGATATACTAAGAAGGGTAAGATTTCATTTAAAATAGCATTATATGCTGGGTCAATCCTTCTAAAATGATTCAGTAATTTTAAATTAGTTTGTCTTAATCTGTATTAAGAAAATTTAGCAGATTTTTGTTAATTTGTATTTGTTTTATTTTGTGATATTACAAAGCCCTTTAAATCAGTTCTATTTAAAATTTGCTATTGTTTATCAAACAAATGAATAGATGTAGGAATTGGAAAAATAATTACGGCTAAAAATTAATATTTCTAATTATTTCCACGCAACCAGAAGCATAAATAGTAGAATTAGGAGTCAGTCTGCACTTATAATCTTAAAATATTTCACCATGAAGTTAAAAAAAAATCAATTCAACTATTAACTCAGATGAATAAATATAAATTAAAACTATAAATATTTATTGTATTTTAATGGACTTCTTAATACATTTATTGTCTATCAATTGATGTAGATAAATAATCATTTAAACAAGTAACAACTCCTACCAGGGGCCTAGTGGTGATGGGTTCAGCTTAGGTACAGGATGCGCTGGTGGAATGCATTATATTCATTGATTTCAGAAACGAGAAGACTCTATGACGATTTTCATAGCTTGTTTTAACTTCTCATATCAAAACTCAGCTTATTTGACTCTCATCAAGTAAATACTTGATGGGAATTTTCTGAATTTACTTCCATGTTAAAAAACCTTGTTCATACATAAGAGGAACACGAAGCCGCCGGTGAATAAAATCAAATCACCCCTTAAAAATTGTTCAAATATAATTTTATTTTTATATTCGAGAAATTAGAATACACAAGAACACTGTTTTGTTATGATTCAATAATAAGATAAAATTTAACAAAACATTAAATTTTATTGGCCTATTTCGGTATATGTTTTGCTTCGTAGAAGAGTGATCGCCCGGGTTATGGCAAATGTATTTCATAATGAATTTTTTTATGAGATCTAATATATCAATAGGTAATCTTCTTTAATTACAGATAATTAATGGTAGAAGAAGTCAGAAATTTCTGACTATGTAATACTAAGCAAATTTAACTTTTCAAAAGACTAGAAAAAATAATGTGATTAGTTAGTAGGTAAATCCACCAAAAAAGAAAGAAAGGAAGAAAACCCAGTACTGAGTTTTTCCCCTTTCAATTCCAGAGAAATAAATGCTGTTGGAAGCTAAAATGGATTCCACTACATAGATTGACTGATTAATCCAAAACTCAGAATTTAATTAAAGATTAAAAATTAGCAACAATTGTTATAAAACACAGGAAATGGAGAAATATCCAACAAATCAAAAATCAAAATTTTACAAGATATAATTAACTGTCATTTAAATAGAATTGGATGATTTAACTCAGCCATGAAAATACATTGCTGGGAAAGGCAATCAACTATTTCATTGATATTTGTTCTTTTTGTGACACATTTCCTTTCAGCATTTCCTAAACAAAACGGGTTTTTTTTTCTAGCTGCATAAAATGAAAGCTTTTGTAATTGTTAAGGATAGTTCTGTAATAATTATGGATGTTATGATCGGGTAGTGTTCGTGGGTTTAATGATATCATCTTTATTGCATTCATCATTTGTCATATGAGATAAAAAAGAAGTATAGAAAGTAGTTGGAAGATTCTATTGTGTAACCATATGGTCTTAAAATGTGGGAGAACAGCTATACTCAATAAACTGATTATCACCCTGTCATATAAGAAGATGCAACAAAAGACTGAGTAACGTATCAAAATAAATTGGTAAATTGATCATTTCTGTGGAGTGATTAGTCTAGATTTTCATTTAATTGAATTGTAGTATTGTAGTGTTAGTAGTATTTTCACTCGGTTAATTATTAAAAATATTCAAATAATGAATATAATTTTTAATCTAGAAAATACCAGTAAATATGATGTCAGAAATATATTTTATTTACTTTTAGCAAAAATTAAATTTATACTAATTTTATTCACGTCACTATAACATAATTTAAATAAACAAGTTTCACTTAATAACTTTGATTCTTTATATTTTTCTGTGAATTTAAAGGTCATATTGTTATTAAACATCATGATTATACATTATTATGATTGGTTAGTGAAGCATCGTATCAAAAAATAGATCTTTACATGTTAAATTATGAGGTTTAGAGTAAACGCGCATTGAGTGTTTTATTGCTAAACATTAACTTGATATTCACAATGATTTGGCAGAATAAATAAAAAAGAATCTTAAAATATAGCATTATAAAGACCCAATTAAAGGAAACAGTTGTTTCTCAAGATATATATAAATAAACTTCAGATCTATTAGTTAAGAAACAAATGCGCATTTTCAAAATGTATCTTAAATATAAATCTTTACTTTATGTTAAGATTTAATGTTCCACGCTTAAGAATTTCGCTTATGCATTATAAACACTTATATATTCGAGTATGAAATTATTTTTCTTCCGAAACAAATCTAGCTAAATTTTTTTTTTTTTTTTTTTTTTTTTTTTTTTTGTAATCTCATCATATAAAGAAGTTTTTTTTAAATATTTATCTTTCGGCGCTAAAGCGAAACATCTTATCCTCTTAAAATTAACTAATATTGAAGGGCTTAGGAAACTCCATGTCTTAAGAAAATAAAAGCTACAGGATTGTGAAAAATGTCTTGTTTTCAGGTTTAATAAAACACAAAACTCTCTCTTATTGCCTTTCATAAGTGCTGTCGCTTTCTATAAGGGCCATTTTAAAAACATAATTGCCAGAAGATGTAGAGGGTTTTATTTTTTAAGTTCATTAGGTTTTTTTGAGTTACAATTTTTTACAAAAAGAGTACAATCCTTTTAATATTTTAGATGAAGATTTTTTTTTAACATTCATTCACCATTATTATCACTATTTTATTATAAAAGTCCAAGGCAGCATTTGTACCAGTTTAAACAAACTAACTATTCTATAAAATAAAAAAACAATTTAATGAAATTACTTTAAAACTTCTATAAGAATTCTTAAAACATGTTATGGATTAAACAGAGCATAAAATACATAAATGTAATTTCTATGCTATTTTAATTTAAATACATTGCTTTAAATAAACTCTGTAGTATATAAAACTAGAAAATTATTAAAATATTTGCACTTTTAATCCTCTTATTTGTGATAGCTTTCGATGTTCCTATAGACTTTTCTTCTAACCGAAATACGATTTACAACATTTTCGTAAGAATTCAAATACATTCGATGCGAAATTTTACATTATCCTATAGATAGAAACTTTTGGCCTTTTACCTGTGATAAGTGCGAATAAGAGAACAGAGGGTGTTTTAATGGAGATCTAAATTTTAAATCACTTCTTAATTTATTTTTTATTCATTAAACTAATGTGTGATTGGTTTCATTGGAACAAGGTCAAAATGAAGAATTTTGCTGAACATGACGGCTGGTTTCAAATGCTGTATGAAATGGAATTGGCTACAACTCCAAAACCACTTGTTTATTTTTCTATAAGCAATGTATATAAATAGATATCATTGAAACACTATTTTCAAACAATAGTAATTCTAACAATTATAAATATTGAATTCCAAAGCAAAATTACTTGTAAATTTAACATTTAAAGGATATAAGCATATTAAATATATTATATATATATATTTAATCTGTTAAATGTTTTTGAAAATTCAAACTATAGCAGAAACAGAATTTAAGAATTGGGAAAAAATAAACTTTTTTGTTTTTTCTAGTTAGCTGTCACACATTATTAATATCACATTATTTATGAGTTCATTACAATTATTCAGAAGATTAATACAAGCGATTACAAAATAGACGAAACTCAAAGAATTTGTATTATTACTATAGATTGAATATTAAAGATTGTTTAACTGTGGACTGAATAGCTAAAATAACTTTTTTTCTTAAAGGAGATAAAATTTAGTTATTTAAAGCAGATTATACAATGTATTTTTATTTTCTAAGGTATACGAATTGTGAAAAGTTTAGTTTTCTATGAGAATAGGAAACAATAGAGGTTGGAAATATGAGTTTGTTTTTAGAATGTTTTCAACAATTTATGAGAGAAAAATATTGTTTTTGAAGTTAATTTTTAAACAGATAAAGATACTGCATAGTGAGATATTTAGGATTGATAACATAATAATTTGGTTTAATGCATATTCTATCATATAATCAATATTAAAAGGCTTAATGATTTTTAAACAATATTTGTATAAATAACGTAGAAAATATTGTTTTAGTTGCATTTATCTCATTTAAGCAATATAGTGATTTCTTTATTTAACAGCATGTTTGCATTTATAACTGAAGTAAATATTATAAAAATAAACCCTTAACTTATTATTGATTTTAACAACATTTTAGTTTTATTCCTTTTAGCAATTGTTTCTCCTAAACATTTGCCACGAAAATCATTTTTCTGAATCACCTGCACTTAAAAATAATGCCTGTAAAAGTGCTGATCGATTAGCTGAGTTTTCATTAACTTATTTAACCGATTCATTATTATTGATTTACATATCATTCTAATGGTTTTTCGATACCGATATCATGGATAAGTTTAAAAAAAAATGAGGAATATTAATGAAGAAGGGATATTTGTCGAGAGACTAATATCTGAGTATTACATGACTCCAAATAATGGAAGTGTCGAAGTAAATGAAAATCTTATTGTAGTAAAAATAATGAATATTATATTGAAATTTGATTAATTATAAGTTCGTTTTCTCAATATTTAATGAAGATATCCATTTCGGTATTTCTTTCATGTAACAAAGAGAAAAAAGTTTTTATAATCTATTTTCTTTCATAGAATTATTATAATTATGTTTGATGTTAACTGATTGAGGTTTTAATTAAAACGAAAGGAACACTATTGTCAGGAAGTGTTTCAGACTAATGCTTAGTCATGTATTAAAAATTTTCTCAAATGATTCATTCAAAAGATTCAGCAGCTGGTGTCAGTCTTTGATGCTGAATTAGCTTGTTTAAGAAGAATTGAAATATTTTCCACCTTCTTCCTCTTTTTTAGGAATTCAAAATACTGCAAGTAGCTTTTATTTTAAAGCATTTTATTATTATAAGAGATAAATAATCATCTTTCCATCTAATAATCAAGTAACTAATATTGCTTTGTTTTGTTTGGTCCATTTTTCCTTAATGTTCTTGAAGATTCTTACAACCGTATCTTAACAATTATAGACAAATTTCACTTATTCAAGTAGTTTAGAACGACAAATCTATAGCATAATAAGCATTAGCAAGGTGCACTGAGAGGAGACACACACCCTCAAGTGGGACATCTGAAAGCATTCTCAGTCTCCTTCTGTATGCTAATGAACTTTCTTCAGATCATGCTCATCTCAATACAAAAACGAAAGCCTTGTGTATCGAATCACTTGTTGAAATTATTGTTCGTAATAATTATCCTTCCAATAACTTAATAATAATCAGACAGAATAAAATTAAACATTCTTTGATATATTTCCCGAAGAAACAAATTTATTTTATCGAAATTTGTGTTTTTAATAGTAAGAAAACTCATTTAAGCTTGAAAAACAGCACAATAGCATCGCTTTATGCTTACTTATGTAAGTAGCAGTAAGTTTGTTCAACCACAGCCAATCTATATAAAAGAAGGATATCCTCACCTACTAGAATTCACAGTATTCAAAACAAGTTATATTCGTTGCTGAAAGAAATCCTCCCTTCTCACGGTATAAGGACTTTTTATTATTTTATTTTAGTTGGCTTCCAAGATTTTAAAAATAAAAGTGGCTTGAAATCTGAAAATTTAGTAAAATTTACAACATGGGGCATTTAATTTAGTTTAAGCATGCACTCTGTCTGAAACTCAAGATAATTATTAATTCAATAATTTTTTTATTTACTCTGCAGCTAAAATTTTGTGTAAAATGATTACAATTTTTGCTCTAAACAATAATAACCTTTTGAACATTTTAAAATATAAAGAATTATTTGAAACCCCGATAAGTCAATAATACTGTGATAAAATTTATATTGAACCATACAATAAGGTATCTAATTAAATAAAAGCATTCATTAAATGTCGTGCTGCAAAAATTATTTCTCTTAAAAAGTTATCTAATCCCTGCCGAAAAATAAATGAATAACTTTTTAACTATGCAGAGACAAATTCTAAGAAAAGAATAAACCTTTATGTATCAAACATTGGTTGAAAATAGAAAGATTTACGAAATGTCGACGAAAGCTATCAGACGAAATAGATCCTGAATTTGAGAGCAGTATTGTCGTAAAGTAAGATTAATCTCATTGCTTTGCCCACTTTGAGCATTACTTATGTCAAAGAAAATGATGCAACTACTACAGATTGAAGGGCTATGCTATTCTACTTTTTAGAATCTTATCTTTTTAACATTACTTTAAAAGACACTATATTTTATGGTACCTTTCAGTGAGTCGTATCTCTTGATTTTATTGCACAAAACATTAGTCATTAAATTGTATAGTTTTCTGCCATGCTTTTCTATGATTGGTTGGTTAGAGGATCAATCCATCAAGGTAATGGGAAAATAGAGGATTTTATACGTGTATTTATACGTATATTGCCATTGTTTTCCTTTCTGTAATAATAGAATAAGTTTGTTTCTCCTTAGCCTGGAGTCTTTTCTTTGTCATTTTTTTTTTCTGTTTGAAGATGAAACTTATACTTTGGGATACTTAAGAAAAATAAAATATTTGAATGATCCCTTTAAAACAATAATTTCACTCACGAAAAAGTTGTTTAATAGAAATGAGTTGTTTTGAAATTTTTAAAACATAGTGTTTTCATTTATGAAATAGAAATCCATCAATGGACACAAATGAAATTCAAAGAATTTTGTTACTGCAATTTAAAAAAAAATATTTTTTTTATAGTTTACTTCAAATGAGCTTATGATATTTTTTAAAGTTAATTTAGTAGTAAGAATTTAGCACTTACCTCATTAATATTTATAAGAATTTCAATTGAGATTTATAAGCGTTATTTTACATATTATCACAACAATCTATAATTTCATTAATAACAAATTGATTAATAATACAAAACAATACATATTTTTGAGTATTTAGCTTATTTCTATAGTAAAAGCTGATTTATTTCTCATGTATTCGATAACACAATATTCATTAAAATTGTTTTGAGAAAATATAATGTATTATTTTTACAATAAGTAACTATGATACGTTAAAACATAAAGAAAACTAATGCAAATATAATTTATTTATCCACATTTACAATATTGAAATATACCGAACAATGCTGAAGTTATTGTTGTAAAGAAGGTATTTCTCAAGTTTTTGGAATTATAATAAAATAAACAAAAAAAAAAAGGAGACAAAAAGGGTGCTATTTTTTATTAGAAATAGATTTGCATGTCAAATTCTATTTCTCTCTCTCTTATTTTAAATAAATTCCGTAGTAAAAAGAACTATTTAATTTAGAATATAAATTCATGATATCGTTTGTTCAGTTAATTATCAACACACTTTGCATATTGATTATTAATGATTTAAATGAAAGCAGATCATAATATTAATTATTGCATCATAAATTTGCGTATAAAATTATTTCTTTAAAAATAATATAAGCTATTCTCTTTTTATTATTTTTTCTAACTTAATTTTTTTTTTCAAAATAAATTTTTAATGATTATTATTAAAAATGTTTAGAGAATAATTGGGCTTCTATCAATTTTATTTTGAATTATTGTAAATATTTTTTTTTGCTATTAATTAAGAGAGAAGAATAGAGCGTTTAAATAGTAAGATTCTGAAAGATAAAAAGTGTCATAAGTATTTTAAGATAAACATAACAACATTTTAGTTTATAATAAAAGCAATTATTTGATAAAATGTACTTTATTTAATGTTGTATCTTGTATTTATAAGGTTATTAAAACTATGCATAGTGTTAGCTATGTGTACGAGTTTAAAGTATTCCATTTTTAAAAATTTTATTAAGCGTGTTTTTAAATTAAACCAACAAACCAAATGATTAATTTCAACCTTTGTATACATAATTAATAGCCAAAGTGAATAAGTAGAATGCATGTCATGCTAAAAAATTTTACACCTGTACAAACCATTGAATTAATTAAAAAAAAAGGAATAATTTAATATACAATGTAAATGCAGAAACAAAGGGGAACATCGGCATGTTTATTTGTGAATCATTTGCTTCTAAGAAAAAAAAATGTTGTTAATAAATTAAGACTTTTTAACTTCAGTGATGCTAAAAATAAGTAATTAAATAAAAATAATGAAATTCAGTTTAAGTTTTGAAAATATTATACTAACATTCATAAACCTGATGCATCTCCAGTAGGTTTCTATAGATCTGCTTACTAACATTAGGTTATGAACTGAATGAATCGCCACTATATATGATGAGGATGTTTGGTATTTTTGTTATACTCTAACTTTCTTTCATTTTCGAAGATAACGAATACCTCCAACATCCTTTACTAAGATAGGATTTTATAAAGAGTTACATGATATATATATATATATATATATATAACACTTGTGATATGTTGAATTACCAGAACTAAAATAAAAAGATTAGTTCTATCAAATACTTAGAATTAAAATAAAATACTTTCTCCTTGATTCTCCAATTGCATACAACAAAGATTTGAGGACTTTACCATTAACCGCACTGCTAAGCAATACAATTTAAGTTATCTTGTGAAGTATGCATATCGAAATGTTCACGAATCATTGGTCGTCCAGTAAATCTTACAAAATATATTTGGATGCATTGCAAACTTCAATTTTAAAAAAACGGACATTGTGGTTTCTAACAAAAAGAAAAAATAAAGCCAGTTGAAAAAAAAAATTGGAAATGGAGACTGAATCAGCAAATCGTTCATAAGTCCATCTTTCCTGTTTGTTTGAAGATATAAAATTAATATTTTTTTATAATTCCAATTTGATTAGAAGTCTTGCTGAAAAAACCATTGTCAAAACATTTGGCTGTTGAAGAAAATTCAGATTTGCCAATCTCATTTTAAGATATACTTAAAAGTAGATTGATGAAGTTGTATTTATAACATAATGTAACAAGTAGTTAGTTTATGCTTTATAACTAAATGTGAGGTGTTATGTTTTGGAAGAAATTGAAAAGAATTTTATATGTCGTCATGCTTAAATCAAAATTCTTATTTAAACTTTTTATAAACTAAAAAATTATTTTTCTGTTGACAATATCTTGAAAAACATTTAAAAACAATAATTGACATTTAAAATTCTTAAATCTTTCCGCTATTCATGTTACTGGAAATTTGTAGATGTTTAAATTCAGATAAAAATAAGAATTTTTTTTGTACCAACATCAATTAGAGTAAAAGAATAGAAATAATAAAGTTAATTAATAGTAAATGTATTAAGATTACAGGAAAATAAAACGTATTTAAAATGACTATATAATTCAGTTTAATTTGTTATTTATTTGCTGAATTTTAATTCTTCTCCTACAAAAATTATACTTAGAACAAATATAGCTAAAATGGGAAGACATTATTAAACACATTCAAATGAACTTTGCTTTCATTATTTTGTGACATGTCTAATAAATTGCAGAGTCTCATTCTTTTTTTCAGCGATTAGTAATAACAGGAAAGTGACAAATGCAATTAAAAGCAGTTTTAAATCCTAAACTGTTTTATTTTAAATTAAGAAACTGAATTATATCTTCATCAAACTTGAATTCAATTACTTTTTTTTGTAACTCAGTCCAAATTATTTATTTTTTATGTATTTAAATCTCAGCAAGCTTCTGAAATGGAGCTTCGAAAAGTGTCTTTCTACCAAAAATCGCCATTCACCGTTCCCAATTCTTTTATCATTTTCCTGTTTTTTACTGTGGAATGTTCTTTCGGAACTCTTGGAATCTGACTTTTTTAGTCCTGTCTTTTTCCATCTTCTTTGAGAGTGGCTCAAACTCAGTTTATGCCCTGTCTGGAGGGAAATAGCTTCTATTCTTTTAGTTTTCCTTTCGCCTCTTTTCCAGAGACTTTTTGATTGTCTTTAAAGTGTTATAAAATGGCCTTCTACAAAAAAAAAATGTTGCCAGCCATTTTCGTTCCGCAAAAATTGTTTGGCTCATAACATTCACGTGTTCATCGATTCCACTGATAAATGATATAATGTTCTTGAAAAGAGTTTATTGTGCGTGAATACCACACACAGATGCTTGAACGAAAAATAATGTAAGATCCCTAATATTTCTTATGTGTTAACAGATAAAGCATTAAGCGGAGACAAATAGAACAATAGTTTATAAAATGGAATGCTGCTGCTAATGCCTGATATAAATATCAAAAAGCTGAATTACTTCAATGTTTTTCAGAAATTCTACGTTAAAATGTATTAGAAAGAAATTCAAAATTGTCATAATAATATTTTAATGAAAAAAATATGAGTCTATAGTTAGTTTTATATTAAAAGAAGAAATAGTCTGTATTAAATCTACATAGTAACTGTAATATTTCCTGTTCGTAAACAATTAAATAAATTTAAATATTGAAACGTTATTTATGAAATGTCATATGCTGCTTCTTTAGTAAAAAAAAAAAGAATAAATCATATTTGGCAAAAATTAAAACAATTTTTAATAATAATTTTCAATTGCAATAATAGAAGTAATATAAATATCAAATCAGAGCAAGATACATTGCTATTTTGGCATCCATCAAATATACAATAATTATTTTCATATAAAATTTTAATGATATATACTACGCATGAAGCACTTTCAGAAATAGTTGTAGTTTTGTATAGATCAATTTTTAAATAATTTACTTCAAACAGTTACAATAAATTGGTGTTATAAAATACTACTTAGAAAACATGTATTAAAATTGCTTCATAACATTAAAAAAGTATAGTAAAAATATGTAGTATTTTTATTAGAGTAGGCTATTATTATATTCTGTGCCATGAGGTAAAGAAAAAGCAACATACATTGAAAACACGTTATAACTATGTAATGTGACGTTGTAACGAGGAATGCTGGATCTAGGTTCTACTGTTTATATATTTATTAAGACTTCATTAGAAACAAAGTTAATATGCATATATACGAGACTACAATTGAAATTATTTTCAGGGATAGGATCTCAATAATAATATTATTTTCTATCAAATTGAAAAATGAATAAATATTCTTATATTAAAGGAATACCATTTGCAGAGACCATGCAACTGCAGATATTTTTAATAATCTCTTATTTTCATTATCAAATAATCTCTTATTTTCATTATCTAATAATCTCTTATTTTTCTAACAATCTTAAGTACTTCTAATAATCTCTATTTACAAACAAGACTAAGTGACAATTCCTTACATATACTATTTCATCCAGTGACGCTTACTATTTTGCCCAAATTCTTATGCCATGCACTTTCGGTATTTCCTCGAAAGCAGCTTAGGTGACTGATATTGGCATTAAGCTTGCATTATGTTATTGAATTATGTCTAATTGTTCTTACTTACTGCCTCTTTGCACTATAGGTATAGAATTACCTGTTCTGAATTGAGTCTCAATGGGCAATGTTTCGTCTGATGTACACTCACTCTTAATTATAATCTCTTCCTTAATTACTTCTAAGTAACTAGGTTTATAATCTTCATCATATTAACTGTTATAATGAACCATCAATCTATGAGACTGCTTTGTACAAAATGCATGTGCTTTAGCATAGAGTCGCATTAGAAAAAAGAAATGTAATTATTTCAAAATGAATTATTTTGTTGTATCATATTCAATAGTCAAATGTCTGCTTATAGGCGAATTTCAAATAAGCAGATTCGAATTTCAAAAAGATAATAACTTTGATTCATGATACAATTACCTTTCTAACAATAATATTTATATACTACTGTGCACAAAAAGTAAGAAAAAAATTTTTTTTTTCAAAAACTCTTTATTTATTCTTCCAAATTTATTTCATCGCTTTCAAAGTAATTCCCTCCTGACAAATACACTTATTCCAACTTTTTTCCAATGCTCAATGCATGCTAAAAAGTCATTGCAGGGATGGCATTCAAAGCCCACGGCGATTCCCGTTGAATATCATCAATCGACTCAAAACGGTGTCCCCGGAGTGGTCATTTGAGTTTAGGAATATCCAGAAGTCGTACGGTGTGAATACGGAGGTTGTGGAACGATATGGGCTTCATTTTTGGCGAAAAAGTCACGAAGAATCAATGCAGTATGAGCTGGCTCATTCAGTGTTTTTGGGTAACAATAGAGATTTGACGCGTTTGAGGCCCAAAATGGAATTGACAAATCCTTTTGAAATTCCAACATCATCAGCAAGGCCTCTAATTGTAAATTGACGGTTTGGAAGCAGGAAATCTTTAATTTTTGGACGGGAGCTTCGTCGGTTGAGTTTGATGGTCAGAGGGATCTTCGTCTTCAATGCGTTCTGTGCCTTCTTTTAACTGTTTATACCACTTCAAAACATTTCTTCTTGATTTAGGAATGCTCACTGAATGCATTCTGCAATATTCTATACGTTTCCGCAAACAAAATTTAATGCAAGTTCTTTGCTCAATTAATTCAGACATTTCAAAAATCGCTGGAATCAGTTTTAGTGTCTCACCAAGTGTAACTCAAACACTAATGAATATTTTGATGTCAAATTTCACACAGATGTCAAGGACAGTGCCAGCAATCTAAAAAGAAAAAAAATTGAAATTCCCTAACCCTCGGGAATTTTAAATTGAAAACTTTTCTTACTTTTTGGACGCTGTAGTATTTTGCGATAACCTGAAAAAATTTATTTTATGTTCAATAAATATGAAATAATTCTTTGTCATAAAAGGCTTCTTGATTTTTAAGATAATGTTAATAATCAGAAGTAAATGTTTTTAAAGTCTGAGCATTGATAATAGCTTTAAAAATTCAGTACTCAACTTTTGAGATACTTCAAATTATTTTGTTTTATAGTCAAAATTTATTAGAAAGATCGTCGTATTGCTACAGGAATTTCTATATTTAAATTTATTTAATTAATCAGAATATACCCTCTTTCAGTAAATATGAGATAAACTATATTTTCCAAGAATAGTTTTTAACGCAAAAATGGGTTACAATGAGATGTGATAATTTTAATATTTATGCTTTTTTACAGACAATTATTAAAATTTCTGACATAAATTTGTTTCAAAAACTTTATACCTGTTTTTCTTTTTAAATGTGAAATTAAAATTTTTTAATACTTTGTTGTGAGCAATAGTTTTTTGCATAGCCCTTATCCTTTTGAAATTATAAAGATGATTAGTTCTCATTAAAGGCAAAATGAGAATAGTTGGGATCATTTCAATGAGATTACATGAAATATCCATATAGTTTAGCTTTTTTTCCTAGATAGAGATAACATTTTTGTGTCAAATTCTTCCACCCTCATACTTTTCTCCGGAATTTTAAGATAAAGCAATCAGCATGTATTTCTGAATGTAAATAACATCAAAATTTTTTTTATAATTTGAGAATGTTATAGAAAAATGGAAAAATATCTATAACATTTCCTTTTTTGAGAACATGGAGTATGGAAGTTGTATCCCTGTCTGAATTGTTAGTATAATTACATTTCAAATATTAATATTTGATTTAAAATTTATTGTTGGCATTTAATAATTATGAGTCTTATTACTGTAGTTTTTGAAATATCAAAATTACCAGTTATAATTGCATAATCAAAAATGCTATAAGTTAATTCTTTTGATCATTTTAATTTAATTTGGTTTTTTTTTTTTTATCAGGAATTCGGCAAGAATAAAATATATGTAACCATTTTGAAATTTAATGGTAATAGATTGCGCAATAAACGAAATTTTTACATTGCTTTTTAAAAAAAATAAAAATACTGTTTTCTCATTAATAATGCCATTTTTCTGATATTTTATATGTACCAAAGATTTCCTCGATATCTGTTATAGAATATACGATTTATTCAAAATAATTTCATACGACGCTTCATTTAAATTTTATCTATTTAATTAATCTATGATTAAGCATAAAAAAGAATGTTTAGTTACATTAGGAGACAAATATCAAAATATATATATTTAATTGGAAATTTTGAGTTTCTAATTTAAAATAAGTTTTTAAACTAATTAAAATTTTGTTGTTGTTATATTTTCACTATTTCAACTAATTTTCAATGAAAGTTGAAAGCAAATATAATATTTCAATTAAACAGTCGTACAATTTATTTTAGTTATTTTCCAAGTTGAAATCTCAGTTAAAATAATTAATATAAGAATAGTATTTTCATTACAAAATAGTGAAAAAAAATAGCACATAGCTTAAATAGATTGTTGATATGCAAATTAATTTAATTATTGATTTTTTCATCTGAGCTGAATAATTTTTTAAAACAATATGCTAAATTCGTTTACGCGATATTTAATGTGAATTTATTTTGTAGTTTCTGTAGTATTAATTTATTTAATAATTTCCTTATAAAAATAAAATTTTATTCTCTATAGGGAAAATGTACTTAATGAAAAGTGTTGATGTATAGGTATTGGCTTTTAAGCTGCAAATATACTGAATTCACGAAAACAGAATTATTAAATAAAATATATTGTTTTATGCAGTAATGATATGTATTAGACAAGGAAGAAATCGAAAAGTCAAGTCTACAGCTGCAATAAATAAATAAAAATTCAACTGGTAATATTCAAGCAAAAATTTAACATCTAAAAAGAATCCGTATTTGAAATGTATTCAGCATATTAATACGTAATGTATGTAATTAAAAAAATTATGGAATGTTTGATCTAATTTCAGTTAAACAGCCAATCACATGAAAGTAAAAGAAAATGATTTATTTGTTTCTCTACTGTTTAACTGTGTATAACGAAATAATACGAAACGTTTAATTGGAAAGGAACTTTGGTCACAATAGGTAATTTTTAAAGAATTTGTGAATTTTAAAACCAGAGAAAAGAATATTTGGAAGAAAAAAGTTTTTAATTAAACACATATAAACAATTGCATATTGATAATATAAAATGAAGAAACTGAAGTTAAAAAGAACTTTAAAACTATTTACCATATTGTTACTTAAGAATGTAAATAACTTACAAAATAAATAAGAAATTTATGCATAAAGTCAAAATTAAACAAAAATTATGGAGATTAAATGTCTTGAATATTTATGCTTATTGAAAACTGAACATTTTCATCATTTTTACTGTTTTGATAAAGAAGAGTAAATCTTTGTAATTCAAATAATTTGATCGCCAATTTCGAATTCATTATAATTAATTATGTATAAATTATAAAATACATCAGAAAGTATATAATTATATAAATCAAGTAACGTGAATTTTTTTCAGAATAATTTTTTTCAATTTTTAGGCCAAAATGTGCTTTAAAAAATCATTGGATATTAATTAGATATTTAGATTAGAAAAATAGTTTTGTAATTAATTTTATCAAATTTTTTAACTAACTTTGATATGCGATTTTTATCGTGTTTTGCTTAAACAGTTTATATTTCTTTTTATTTCAACATTATCTAAGGATTTACATAGACAATTTGATTTATAATAATAATAGACTAATCTTCAATTATTACTAAAGAAATATTAAAATTAAGTTAAATTCAATAAATTAATTAAATTAATTAATTTATTAATTATTAACAAATTAAATTAATTTATTTCGGAAACATTTTAAACAGTTTATTTTGGATTATTTTAAATTATTAAATTATTTTTGGAACTTCGAATCGTCCCAAAAGTTAAAGTTATTTCATCCTGAGCAACTGAAAAGCTTTCTAAATAATATTATTATTAAATTAATTAATTAATTAAATTATATTATTTAAATATATTTGAATCATATATTCTTAGCGACAATGATTGATACAAGAAAATGTTTAACTCTGAAAATACTTTAGTCCTTTTTGTAATATTCACAATAACTATATCCTTCAGATAATTTTTAAGATACTATCTTATATAAGCACATGAAACATTATGTGAAGTGTTTTTAATGTTAAAAATTTCAGAAAACTGTTTTTATTTAAATTTTAATTAAGGAATGAAGAGTATAAAAGAGAAAAATATACGAACGTAAATGATAGTTCTGTATAAAAGTTCACAACTTCGGAAACATGGATTAAAAGACTTACTTAAAAAGCACGCAACATTAAGGACATAATTTCCCTTCGGCAGAAAAATCATTGCAGTTGGGAAGTTCTTAAAATCGAAAAGTGCATCTCTTTTCTATTTTGGAAACCTGCTGACGATTTCCACCAACTTTTTGAATCTGTGTCATTATATGAGCAACCACGACTATGAAAGGATCAATACTTAATCTTAGATATTAATATAAAAGTCTTGACGCAGAAAACTTTTTACGGCTTGCCCCTTTATTTTAACCTTCCTCCAAAATTGAACAGCTCTCTCACTTTCTCCGATAAATCTTTCCAAATATCACTTGAACGTCGGAAAGAATTTATTTTTCCGAAACAGAACCTATTGTGATACGGCCTGAATGAAAGT
The DNA here is from genome assembly GCA_021605095.1 of Caerostris extrusa. Taxonomy (NCBI): domain Eukaryota; kingdom Metazoa; phylum Arthropoda; class Arachnida; order Araneae; family Araneidae; genus Caerostris; species Caerostris extrusa. The sequence continues at coordinate 78,883 of BPLR01003312.1, forward strand.
TTTGAGACCTAGTGGCCTCCGAGTTGATTCCTTGCATGATAATAAAATGCATAATAATGTTTTGCTAGGACTGGAGTGCTTTTATCCTGTTACGACAAGAAAGGGTGTAGAGAAATGGATCTTTCAGTGGATAAAAGCATGCTTGAAATGCTAAAAGGTGGGACATACAAAAGCAAACATTTTTGAAACGAAAATAATTTGCTGAATTAATACTCTTTCTACTATTCTTTCAAGAAGTGATGATATGAAAGCACAAGACTTTTAAATTCAAACTACACAGTTTTATACAATATATGAAAGTAAAAGATAAAAATCTGCATTTTTCATTTATTCTTTAAAAATACATTACTGTTATTAATAAAAATATGCACCCCTAGATTTTATTTAGAGTTTTTGCCTTTTAAAAACACTGTATTTATATATGCAAAAGAATATACTATGAGAAAGGCTCATTTTATAAATTTTCTTATATTGCTATTTATAAGTATCTGCCCTATTTGTGGGGTTATTTTTTAAAATAATTCCTTTTAAACAGAAATTATAATTAATTTAAAAAACAATTTACAAATGTAAAGTTAAAAATTAATAAATTTAAACAAGACACCAAACAGAAATACCAAAATATCACAAGTGTCTTTCCCTCCTATAGTGGAGGATGAAATTTTAAAAGAAGGATAGAGTTTGTTACAATCATAGAGCATGCACATTTTTAGTACTTCGTTACAACAGCCATGGCTTTAGTTACAGCAGCACACCATACGTGCGAACTAGAAAGAAATACTCGGGCAATCATTTAAAGGACGCCGAAATATCCAAAAAGGTGATGCAATCATGCTTTCCAATTACAAACCAATAAAATTATCTTCTCTTCAATAATATTTACTGACATATTTAAATTTACATTTCCATATTTTTAAAAATTTAATGATGCGGTTTCACTTTCCACTACCATATAACTGTTTGTTATTTATTTTAATTAGTCAGATATAAGTTTGTCTTTAACTGTGGAAATTGAAAAATAAAACTTTCATTTGCATATGAAATCATGCAGGTTCGTTGGTCACTACTGCATAACTGAAGGTTATTAATGATTGTCTTTCAAATTAAACTAAAATTTCCCAGTTTAATTTACTGGAAAATGAGTTTAGATTAGGCATAGAGAATATATATTATATTCACATTTTTTTTTAGTAAACGCAATATTCCTTTCTTATGAAAATTTGATCGTAAATTTTTCCAGTTTTCCGTCCTAGCTGATTCATAGATGCCAGGAATATATATATATATATATATATATATATATATATATATATATATATATATATATATATATTCAGAAATCCATCTATCATATTAAAATATATTTCTAAACCAGAAAAACCACTTTTTGATTTACTGAGTAAAAACAATGTTTAAGAATTAACTCAAACAAATTGTTAAGCGATGTTTGAAAAGTTCCCATGCACATTTTAAATTATTTGTGTTTGAATTTATGGATAAATTTCAGTTTAAAAGTTTTAAAATATGAATTGAGGCATTTAAAGCTTTAAATATTTGCACACAGACTTCATAATTATAATTTTTATAGCAAAGTTATTATGAACAATTATAGGAATAATAAGGACTTAAGGATAATAAATTACTTGATATAGAAAAACAAATTTTTTATAAATACTCTCAAACTATTGTAAAAATTTGAAAATTATTATTTGTTTTCAATTGCTATGCATTTTGAGATCATTCGCCATTATAATGGCAGATATATAGCCGATTAAAAGTTGCCCAGATTTTAACAAAAGGATCTTGCTACATTGCACCCTCTTTTTGCCAGCACAATTTAGAACAAACTCTCCTAAAATTATCACTTGGGGTTCATATTCTCCTCCCTTTTTTTCTTGTGACCAAAGGAACGATTTCCCAGATAACAGATTTATTGTGTCCATCCTCGAAATAGACACGGGATCTTTAGGTTCAGTACTATTTAACACGTTTCATACCAAATTCAATCATATATATGTATATATTAATTCATAAGGAACCTCATGCTTTAGTTAATATACCTTGTTATTAGTTTTTATACATTGCCTATAGCGTAGGTGTGTAAAACGCCTTATTTGAAGATTTTCTGAATTAACCGGCATTTGAATATAGTATGAAAGCAATATTATATGCACAGATTCAGAGCCACAATTCAGGACTGATCATATACAACTACGATATTTCCAAATTTTTGAATCTAGAAAAATAATTATTCGCGTTATCAAGTTACATACTAATTGTGCAAGATTAAAGAGATTGGAAACATCCTTTCTCGCTGTATAACAATGAAATTAATTTTAAAACTTCCGATAAATGTCGTATAATATTAATCTATGTCCCTGGTGATTAAACATGGCAAGACACATGGCCAAATAGTTTCATTTAAAGTGTCTCCTATTAATTGATTTTACGAAATTCAATTGCACACTGTCAAAGTATTCGATATTCATCATTTCCTATCACTCCTTAGTGGATTTGTAAAGTAACTTTCTAAGCAATTGAATAAAGTTTAATATTTGATTTCATATGAAATACATTAATGATTTTATACTTAAAATTAATAACTGTATTGTTATAAAGAAGCTATGCACCAATTTGTTCTATAACTTTTATTTCATTTTATAGTAACATTCAATTTAAAGATTATTCTTTCATGAATTAAGTTTTACTTAAATTTTAGCTCTTATTAGAATAAATATTACTTGGAAATCGTAACAAATTCATTAAGTTAAAAATTTGTTTTGTTAAAACACTTACTAAATTACAAGCTGTTGAAAAAAAAAAAAATATGATATCAATCCTTAATATACGTAAATATTCTATATTGTATGTACCTTGATTTTTAAACCAATTTATCAATTATCTATAAGTATTTTTATAAATTTTTATTTCTATTCATACTTTATATAATATAAAGGTCGATGTAGTCAATGAGAATAAAAAGATTTAAAGAAACTGATATTTATTATAAATAATCACATTGATAGTAAAATAATTGATTTTATTATTTTTAAGTAATCATTGGAAACTTAATAGCTTTTGTTTTAGGAAGCAAATACTTTTAATTTAATATAAGATATTTCAGAATTATACAATTTCTCATTCTAATATAATTTTACTTATTTGATACTTTTAAAAAAGGAAATATTTAAAAGAATTTTAATAGTTTCTCTTATTGCATTGCGGGTATAAGAGAAAAGCAATTCATACTAGTTGGACCACTTTATATTAAATCTAGAAATAGAAAAGATACTTTTATGCAGTAGCTTTTTTAAATCTTGCTTTTTAGTTTTTGAATTTTACAATTATTCTATTCCCATTGTAAAATATCTTATTCAGTCATTTACATATGAATCTGATTTCTATTAAATGTTTGACCTTCTGATCTATGCAGAGGACTTGATTAAGTAATTTTTCTGTTCAGTTGTCTCAGAAAGTCTTTCTATTTTACTTTTACATTGATGAGTCTCAAAATTCTAAAGTCCAAAATTCTAAAGTCAAAATGAAATTCCTTTAAACAATAATAAAACAGAGAATATTAAACACTTACAAACCCATAATTGGATGTTCTTTTTCTATAAAATCTATGTTCAGGATAATAATACATGATGAATTTGAAATAAATAAGATGTCACATATAAATAATTCTTGATAAGGCAAATTGCAGCCTTTATTTTTATGTGAGATATTTTCCATTAATGACAGTCAATATAAAATAATTATGGGATTTATTTGAATGATAATTTCTGTAAAAAATATTATATATGTATAAGTGTATGACTGAATTTGCTTGGTCTAAAGTTTTTATTTCAAATTAATCATTATTATCTACTCTTATAATCACAACTTTCGTTTTACAATTTGGTTGTTATAAAAAGTAAAAACTCAACCATAATGAACATATTTTCTTGAAAATAAAAAGAATAAATTTGCATTTTATTTTTGCAGAAAATAATTAGATAATCACTGCTTTTGTATTTTTGTTTTTCAAAGAGGAAAATATGATGGCGTCTATTTGTAGATTACTTTGTCATATACACTAATTGTTTGCGATATACACTAAAAATGTCAAAGCTTATTGTATTACGTAAAGAGTTTTCATTTGGGAAACAAATGGAAAGTTAATCTTAATTAAAATGAAAATGAAACTAAGTTTAATTACTTTTTCTTTAATTTTGAACTGACTTAATAGTACTTAAGACATTTATCCATTTCCCAAGCAAACAACCATTCATTCCGCAAAGGATAATGTGTGGACTGCCATTATAAATGGACGTATCAACACTTCTTTTTTTCTTAATTCATTCTACTAATTAATTCGACCAATTAAAGTTTTCAATGAGTTAACTGAAACAATAGATACTTCTTAGAAAGAAAACAAATAGATACTTCTAACTTTTATTGTTGAATTCCACTTCTAAATGAAATAGCGGATTCAAATCTTTACTAATTATTTTTAAGGATGCATTATTTATAAAATTTTAAAAAATTTTATTAAATTTAAAAGCATTTGAAATTTATTTTACTTTGTAGGAAAATTGTTTCAAGAGTCTGACTGAACTTAAAAGAAATCATTTAGAATTTTCAATAAGTTTTTAAATAGACTTTTTAAATAAATGTTAACAATCTTCCTTTGAAGAAAGGGGAATTAAAATTGTTTATTGCTTAATTCAGGTGCATTTAATAACAATCGACAAAGGTTCATCATTATTAATTAAGGTATCTGTATATTCTTGAATGTTTCCTTGAATCACATAATTCCCATAAGGGTTTAATAATTAAAGAAAAATACATCATAGAAATAAAGGACAAGCATACAAAAAAATTAAGTATACAAAAAATGTTTACAAAACACAAATTTTAAACTTCAGTAAAAATACACCTATAGGAATTTTTTTACATAACAATGAAAATGAAATCTTCATTAAAAAGCTAGATACATAAAATGCTTACACTAAATTATTTTATATATAAATATATATTCGTATGAAATTAAATCGAGAAATGCGATTGTTTATTTTGAAGAAATAAGCATTTCTTAAAATTTTGAAGTAATCTCTCAATAATTATACTTGCACCAATTTAAAAAATTTTTGTCTTTACTGTTGCAATAAAATTAAAGAGAATCTGAAAATTGAATATTTTTACATAATATAATTTATCAGAAGTTTTATTATTTGTGATGCCTGTATTAATGAGCAAATAATTTCCTAAATAAATGCACTTCCTGTTAGTTTATTAACAAGTTGATTGACGTTTTAATAACTTTAAATTCTTACAAATCATACGTAAACCTTTAGTAAGTCTTTTCTTTAGCATATTAAAGCAGTAAAAAAAGTCTTTTATTCTCAACTCCCAGCTGCTTAACGTTGTAAAGGAATGTTTTTCAGAAATTACTTTACTTTAAAAAGTTCTTGTGAACAACAATCAAGCATTAACAGATATTTTTTAAAATTTTTTTAAGATAATTTAAAAATGAGCATGTTCTGTTTCAGTATTTCTTAAATAAATTTAACATAATAAGTTGTTACTCCATAAGATGTTAAAAACAGATTAAATGCTACTTCAAACGAGATGTCATGAATAAATTTATTTTAAAAATCATACTTTAATTTAATATTCTTATCATGTTTTCATTATTTGAATATTCATAATTAAGTAATATTCAAAACAATGGTAATTTAATTTGCGGATAAATATTAAACTAATCTAAAAACATTGCTCAATATTTGAATTTTACGGATTAGTTTTGAAAATGATACGAAGTTCAATGAATATATAATGAAGTTAAAATACAGGAGATTATTTATTTACAAGCATTAAAAGTATGCCGAGACAATAAAAGTGAAAAAAAATGTTAAGCTGGTAAATATACGTTAAAATATAAACTGCATAAAACAAAACAAATATGAATTATAAGCATTGATTTTTAACACCAATCATATACAAGGCTACTATTATATACAACAGAATAATTTGTAACAGATATATATCCATTTTTTACTTTGAAATATTTATGTACAATTATAATAAAGAATGAATTTATTCTAAAATGTAAGGCACTTTCCTTCAAGATGAGTGTCATAAAATTTGTGTTATCAACTATTTCCATACTGTTTATACATTTTGAATTCGTACTGACATTTGAAATAAATTTCTCCCTAGTGACAGTGCTAAGAAAACATTTTTGTTAGTCTGCTAGATCGTGTTTTTCAAAAATTATAGCCTAGTATAGTTTTCTCAAGGTTTAAAGAAATAAATTCGCTTATTTTTCATATTATATTTTAGTTGATTAACTTTCTGTATTATATATTTTTAAACAAATTGCATTTTTGTATCTACATTGATTTATTATTTCAACATTTTTAAGTAATTCCTGCTATGGTTATTTTAAATTAAATTTTGAAAATAATTTGTATATAACATTTAAATTATATAATGTAACACAATTTATAATTAATTTTATTAAAATTTCGTACAATGATCTACTGAAATAGTATTAATTTGCATATTATATTTTTCATTAAATTAAAAGGGAAGCAAAATGCATTTGTGAATGATATAAATATATGATCTTACTTTGTTTTAATATTTGCTAAGAAATCGCATAATCTTAAACATTCATTAGATAATTCTTTTTCTTAAATGATTTTGTTTTAAATTTCTTGTCATATTTATAATTTCAGAATAAACATGCATATTTATATTAGAAAATTAAAATTATTAATTTAATCTTGTAGCTGCTATCCTATTCAAACCATTAAATTCAGATGTTTCATTTAATTTATCTCCAGGAATATTTTCTACATATATATTTATAATTTTATGTTTCAAAGTAGTTTTAAGATATTATATTTGTAATTTGAATTTAATATTTAATTCGTAAATATTTGTGTTACTCGAATACTTTAGTTTTAACAATATTAAAAATCTGTTCTAAAAATCTGTTCTAAAAATCTGTTCTAAAAATCTGTATTAGTAAAGACAAACATTTTAAAAACTAAAATTAAAACTAAACTAAACTTTTATTGTTTTACATAGGTAAATGTATAAAATAAGAAATATTTAATTAAACGAAATTCCTTCATTTAACTTCAATAATTTATCAGATTTAAATATAAAATATAGTTAAATAAAAATTAAATTCATAGTAAAAAGATGTTTATTACAACAAAATTATTAAATAAAGTGATTTAACAATTAAAAGATGAATATTTATGAAAAAAAAAGTTTATCGATTTTTCCAGAAAATACAGATATACATATTTAAAAATTACATAAACATTTAAATATTTATATCAATTCAAATTAAATATTATATTTTATAGCTATATTCACTTTATTTACAATTTTTTGTACTTTAAATTAACCACATTCTTTAATATTGTAGAATAATTAAACTATATATTTATCGTACAGATTAAATTGGTTATATCACTTTATCGTTTTTAAAATCTGTGTGTGTTATTTGTAGTGACACCTTTCCCCCACCCCGAAAAAATAGAATGCTGCCATGAAGTTTTAAGAAAACCGTTTTTCTTGCTGAAGCATTTTGCTGATCTAAGTTGTGAGAGTTGAGCCCTATTCTAAATGCCACTGTTGTGACATATTAGAAATAAGCAGTCTCTTTTACGACTCCGAATCCTCCGCAGGTGCTTTTTTGTCCAGTAAATGGCAAGTCGTGAGTGAAAGTAAAGCACTTTCGGCGGCTTTACTTGGCATCAGAAATTGTGTTTTTCGTTGACATGCTCCTTTTGGGGACATCTTCTAGAAATTCCAGGGCTTGCGTAAAACATTTAACTGCTTGAATGTTACTTACGTGGAAAAGATTTTCGTAGGCATTATGTTTAAAAATGAAGAATATGCAATGATTAACGTAATTGAAGAAACACATAAAAATTCCGTTGCTTTTTAGATTTTGAAAAACAAATAAATAAATATCTGAATATTAAGAAATTTATAAATATAAGTAAATATATAAGTATATTCTTAAAGCAAATATATAAATAACAATAATAAATAATTAATAATTAATATTAAATAATACTTTAAATTATAAAATCAAATTTATACATATCTGAATATATTTTTATTTATTGTTCTCAACGATAAGTCATTTTGTTGTGTTGCGTAAAATTTATAATAAATATATGTGCATTCATTTGCATATAATACAGACGTACTATTCGTGCTAAATTCATATATTTAATGTTTATTTAAAAATAAAACTTCAAGATAATAATTATATTATATGAAAAAGTATTAATTGCGTAAAAGGTGATTATTTGATGTTAAGTTATCATTTTATTACATATAACATAATGCTTTTGATTCGATTGAAAAACCATATGCTTAGTTGACAAAATTGTATGAGAGGAGAAATGTATTGGTAAAACGCCTAGATTAAAAAAAAAAAAAAAAAAAAAATCATAACGGAGCTGGTTTCATTTCCTCAGTTGCGCAAGGCTCAATAGCTGTTCACAAATTTGCTAGCAATTTTGATGGCGAAGTAACAACGATCAGTGGGGGATGCCCCCCTTCCTTGTACTGAAAAGGGGTGTTTCTCTCCGGACTCAATCTCGATAATGCAGGCCATATATTCACCCACCATCCAAGAAGGGCTAGAGGTGGCCGAGTGCCAAAACTACTACAACTGCTTAACTTAAAAAAAGCGATGCAGTGGGTTCCAGGCAACTGTGATGAGCAAGGAAACGAAATGATAGATGCTCTAACCAAGCAAGGATGCAATATGAATCAGCCAAATCTCCTCACCTACAGCGCCAGCTGCAGCACCATTAACAGAACTGTTGCCAACGTCAATAATGCTAGAAAGCAGGGCCCCAAGGGTAAAAAGTGGGAGAACCTCAACATACCGAAGGACCTCCTTAGAGAGTCGCTGTTGTCACCTTCCGAATGGCTATAGGGCACGACTACCAACAAGAGCCTCTTAGGCGCATCAGGGTCTCTGACTCGCCAACCTACCCACTTTGGTCCGACCTTCCATCACTTAAGATATCAACCACGACAGAAGCTACGAGAGGACGGCAAATCTTTAATCATTAATGTGACCACCTTTCAAAAGCCAGAATAACCACCTTTTGACAGAGCTGACAGCTGCTAGACGTGCAGGTAGAGAGTCAGTTAGGTTTCTGAAGGTGTTCACTAGTATGTTGAGCCATGCGACTCCAGTGCCGTGGCTAGCTGTTCTAGATTATGCGCTTGAGGATCCATGGCGCGAACAACCCGATCGAGGTGGTCCCACAGATTCTCGATTGGATTTAAAACCGGGGAGTTTGCTGGCCAGGGAGTACGGTAAACTCATCCTGGTGCTCTTCGAACCACGCACATACACTGCGAGCTGTATGACACCTCGCATTGTCCGGCTGGTAGATGCCATCATTATGAGGAAAAATAATTCTCATGTAGGGTTGGACATGGTCCGCAAGGACAGATGCGTACTTGTGCTGATTAATCGTGCCTTCCACAATAATGATTGCACCCACTAAATGCCAGGAAAACATTCCCAAACCATAATGCTCCCTCTTCCAGCTTGGATCCTTCCGAAATTGTTGCTGGGTGTTTGCTTTCAGAAGTTTCAAGCCGTATACGCCAAACGTCCATCTGTCCAATGGAGCATAAAACGTGATTCATCGAAAAAGCCACCTTTCGCCACTCTGTGGACGTCCAGTTTCGGTACGGGCGTGCAAATTCCAGCCTTCATCGCAGAGGAACAGCAGTCAGCATAAGTGCATTAACCAAGCGTCTGCTGCGGAGGCCCATGAGCAGAAAAACGTTCGCTGAACCGTTGTTCAGGATACACTCTTGGTAGCCCCTTGGTTCATCTAGGCGGTCAGTTACTCAACAGTTGCACGTCTATTTGTCCGAACGCATCTCCGTAGCCTTCGTTCGCCTCTGTCATCTATAGCCCGTGGTGCACCACATGCCACGCCGCTAATTTTGGATAGTGCCATTTTGCCATGCACGGTATAGTTTCACCACGGCGGCACGCCAAACGACGGGAGAATTAGTCGTTTTGAAGGCAAAATTAATCGTTTCCGAAAAGGCTTCACCCTTGGCCCGAAAGCCAATAATCATGCCCTTTTGCCAATAATCATGCCTACGTTTCAGCATTACGCCAACGATTGAAATACTTTCCGATGCCCTAGGATATCCTTTATATACACTTCACTGCAATGTGCTGCCACCTGCCTTTGTGATTGGCTATTTTACGTTGAGGTCGAAAGTAGGTGGTGGTCCCATTAATGTGACTGGACTGTGTATATATATATATTTACTAGAAGACCCGGCCACGCGTTGCTGTGGCTTTCTTGTATTTCGTTCAATTATTAGATACTATAATTGGTATTGTTCAGGAAGTGATTGGTAAAGAATGATGAAAAGGTCAAATTAAGCTTCAACGAATAGAAAATGTTTAATTTTTATTAATTTAATGAATGAGGTAGATAATGTTGATTTTTAACACTGTTTTATAATTATTTTACCTAATTTAATTTTTAATAATCATTACTTTCATTTAACTAAGAACTAAACGATGAACACTATTTCTTGTTAATCTGTCTTTCGTCAAAATAAATAAATTCGATGGTTTTCCAATACGTGAGCATGCAACATACAGCTGCCCATGGGAGAAACACGGATTCTCCAAGTCCAAGCCACAAATAGCCGTTGTCTGCCCTTGCGACTTATTTATTGTCATCGCAAAAGCCAAACGTATCGAAAATTGTAGACTTTTGAAAGGTATTGTAGATTCTGATGGTATCATAGGTAGGTACAGGACGACTTCGCCTTTAAACTTTCCAGTCAATATCGTTGCTTCAAGTACGTTTCCGGTAATTCTTCTGGTGACAAATCGTGTACCGTTGCATAATTTTGGTGGATTTAAGTTACGCAATAGAATGATCGGTGAACCAATTTTCAGACGAAGATTGTGTCACGGCATTCCTGGCATATCCAGAGAATTTAAAAATTCAATCAGAAAATTGACGATCTGGTTTTCATCAGCAATGGTGTCGATTGACTTAAAAGTCATCAGATTTTTTTTTTGTTTGTTTGTTTGTTCCAACGCAGCTGGCAACCACTCAGACAATTGCCTTTAATGCCTTAAGGCAAGCGCTTCACAAACGTTACTCGCTTAGCACTACCCAGGAGGTGCATGCAACTTGAAGATAGCCACGGACGCGGAGTAACAATACCCCCGCAACGCTCGACGATCCTGTTAGACCGGGACCTACGGTTTAAAGTGGATTCGAACCACTACAAACATTCATGGCACCGCCGGGACTCGAACCCGAAACCTGTGGTACCGAGCGCTAGCCACTCGGCCATTCAGCCCCTAAAAGTCATTAGATTGCCTGGCAATAAATTTTGTATTTGACAGTTAATTTCATCAACATCAACATTTTTTGCTGCCAAAATTGCACGATTACTGAGCCAATTATGGTCTAAGTGATTATTAAGAATATCCGGAAATACACTCTCAATTAATTCATTTTTGAATGAACAACAGAGCAGAAATTGTCTGGCAATTGGATGCATTGCATATTTTGATGTAGTCTGATTGTATCGTTTCCAGTAATTGATTTGAAAATACTTGTTCCAATGGATCATTATGTAATTGTACTCGCATATTTATGGTCAATCGAAGTGTTTCAACGTTTTTCCATAAAAATGATTGTTTCAAACATGCGTTAATCTCATCAGCAAACGTAGAGCCAGGAATGACAGGTAATGTGGCCAAAAATTGATACTGTTACAAAACATGACAACTCAAAATCAAATCAATATTTTTGAAATTTCTAAGTTTGTATTTGTTTGTACTAACATTTTACAGGGAATAGACCTCTGATAAATTTATATCTTTATTATTTTGTGCTAGTTTAAATACTGTCGACACAAAATTCTTTCAAAATTTGCATGTAACTCCAAGCTTAACATTTAAAATAAAAATATTTATGTAGCTATAATCATTTCAGAGGTTTATTACCTGTAAACATTTATGAAAAACATAAATACAAAGTTTTGTAGCATTTGGATCAAAATTACTTGTGTTATGGTGTTGCACATGAAAACAAAAAACATAAAAATTCATTCTGAGAAAAAGCTAAAAACAACTTTTAATTAGGGATATTAATTTTAAAAATGCTGTAAATATATTAAAATGCCATTTAATTATCAAGTTCATAGTCTTATTTATTAAAAAATATAGTTTTATTTTCCCCCAAAGCTCTAAATATTTTCTGAGCTTTGTTTTGAAAAAGTTAAAATTTGCTCGACAAAATTTTTTTTTTTCAACTTCCTCCTATTTGCAAAGGCTTTTTAATATGAAATGACCTGAATTTAAAATATCTAGCCTTTTTGCAAGTGTTTTGATTAAATATATTCAAAACCTTTGAATTTCACATAAAAATATCAACTTTAACTATTTTTTATACAATTTATTCTTTAAAATATGGATAAACATTGCAAAAATGTGATATTGTTGCAAAACTTGATAATTCAAAAATAAATAAAACATGAATAGTTTTTTTCCTTTGCAAGTATTTTTATGCTGGGAATATCCTTATGTAGGTAATATACTGTTTTCAAATTTATATCTTAATTATTTATACATTTTTGTATGCTTAAAGTTTGTCGACACAAACTTTTTTTTACAAATTTACAAAAATTCTTAGTTTAAAAACTGAAATAAAACTAATTTATGAATTTAGGTTAATTTCCATGTTCTATTCCTTTCATACATTTAAAGAAAACTTTTACATGAAGTTTCAAAGCATTTAGAACAGAAATATTAGTATTATGGTGTTTTGAATGAATACAAAATGCATAAAAATTCAAATAAGAAATAATTAAAAACCAACTTTTAAATGTAAATAAAAACAAATGTACATACATAAAAATGTTATTGAGCTTTAAATTCTCCTTTATTAATATAAACACTTATTTATTTGTTTTGTTTTCTTTAAATAACTTCCAATTTAAAAGTACCATTTATCAATTTTTCTTCGACAATATTCAAATCACTCAAATTTATAACTCAAATTCTTTGTTTTTCAAATAACAAAAGTTTTTTTTTAAAAAAAATGTCCTTGATTTTCAACTTGCAACTATTATAATACCTTATATAAAATTTTAATGTTATCATTATATCAAATAATTGCAGAGTTTACTTCATTTTCACACTTTTCAAAAAAATCCTTAAAATTCATCATATTTCTTTAAAATTATATTGTCTATATTATATTATCTTGCAGATCCCATTTCATTTTAGAATTCTTAATCAGATAAAACACATGTTGACAAACTTTAAGCATAGAAAAGTTCAATGTTTTGATTCACGACTTTTCATTCAATATATTTTATTCCAATTCAAATTCAAATTTACAAAATGTTTTTTTTCTTCTTCACAAAAAAAATGTTTTATTATTTTATGATGAAAGAAATCACAAAACAAATGGAAAAGTTAATGAGCTTTAAATTCTCCTTTATTAATATAAACACATTAAGTTGTTTTGTTTTCTTTAAATAACTTTCAACTTAAAAGTACCATTTATCAGTTTTTCTTCGACAATATTTAAATCACTCAAATTTATAACTCAAATTCTTTGTCTTTCAAATAACAAAAGTTTTCAAAATAAAATGTCCTTGATTTTCAACTTGCAACTAATATAATACCTTTTTATAAAATTTTAATGTTATCATTATATCAAATAATTGCAGAGTTTACTTCATTTTCACACTTTTAAAAATCCTTAAAATTCATCATATTTATTTAAAATTATATTGTCTATATTATATTATCTTGCAGATCACATTTCCTTTTAGAATTCTTAATAAAAAAACACATGTTGACAAACTTTAAGCATAGAAAAGTTCAATGTTTTGATTCACAACTTTTCATTCCATATATTTTATTCCAATTCAAATTCAAACTTAGAAAATAAAAAAAATATTGATAATCAAATCAGGTAATACTTACATACATTTGATTTATTTCGCATAGAAATAAATATTGTTCGAAAATGAAGCTACGAATTCCTCTAATTGCAGTATTGCAACCCTAAAGAAATTGGCGAAAATTCAGGGTTGCAAGATTGGCGCTTTCCTCAATGCTAGATATTAACCGATTTTGCATTTAAATACAAAAAAATCTGAATAAAAACTATCCTATGTTGGAACAAAACACACATTTAAAAAAAAAAAAAAAAAGTTAAAATCGGATGGTTAGTTTCGGAGTTCATCGCGAACAAACATCGGGACAGGGAATTATATATAATAGATATACACACACATATACATACTAGTGAGCAAAACTTAAGCAACTTCTCTGATTTTCCATAATTCCGCAAAAATCAAGAGGGAGACATGAAATTTGTACTACAGAGGCTAAATGCAGTACTTATAGGATAAAAGAAAGTATTGTACCCAAAACATGACTTGTACGTATACATTTTGGAACAAAGCAGAAAAAAGGCTTTATTGACAGAATGGTGTTAGAAAAAAAAACATTATCTGACCATGAGGAAAAACAGCAAATCAAAGTCCTTTAAGTAAATGATATTACCCTCTCTAATGCAATTGTTGCGTGACACCGTCTGTTCATACTCAATACCGAATTATCCTCCAATTCTTGACGTTAGAATTGCCACATTTCACGGAGCATCTGTTTCAGTTGTCTAGTGTTCTCAGAAGGGTAGAATCTTGCTGCCAGGCCTCTACGCAATGCATCAAACACATCACACATGTTCGACGGAATTTAAATCAGAGAAGAACGCTGGCCAATTCATTTTGCCGATATCCTAACTTTCTAGAAACTCCTCAACAGCAGAGGTCCTGTGTGGACGTACATTGTCGTCCACAAAAAAAAATAAAGTCTGGACCAATGCCACCTCGAAACAGACCTACGTGTGGGAAGATAATTTTCCTCGCAATAACGATCGCAGGTAGGGAAAACAACTAATAATTACAGAGAAGCAACAGAAAGCAAAACATTTTATTTTGTTTATTAAAATTTCCATGTTACTTTCTTCACGCACTTTGAAGCTTTGCATGAGGGCAGAGGTTGTATAGCACTGAAGCACGTACCGTAGCAAGAAGAATCCGTTGAAGCATCTTTCAAATCAGTTTACCGATTAGATGCATACACTTTGGATATTAGATATCCCAACAGCCAGAAATCAATTCGAGTGAGATCGTGAGATTGTGACGGCCACGGAAACGTGGAATGGCTGAATCAGAGAAGTGTTTGTCACAAAACTGTTGTGTTAAGAAACGTTAGACATAAGACTTCACAAATGGAGCAGCACCATCTTGCATCCACACGACGTCAGATTGAACATTTATCTGTTGGGATACATAAAATATATAAAGTGTATACATTCAAACAGCAAATTGTTTCTGATTTGAAAGAGGCTATCAAACATCAAATTCAACAGATTCCTCTTGCCAACTTTCTGATACTTCTCTGTATTATTGATTGCTTCAACTTTTCTTCTTGCCAGCGATTTTCATGCTACAATAACCGTTCCAACTCTATTAATGGTTTTTCACTAGGAGATCCCCTTCTAATAAATAAGAAGGTGTTGCCATTTGAAATTTTGAAATCTTGCCAGTGTAACTGTAGCTGTTAGTGTTAAACTGTTGTTTTTCAGTTGATTCTCGAACGCCTGCATTAAAATACCATAATCAAAATTTCATTCAATTTCTGTGAATGGTGTGATAGCTAGGGACACATATATAGTGAAATTTTTTATAATCATCCTGTATATAAGGCAAACGAAAGATAATTGCATAAAATGTATTTCTTAATAAACTAATAAGGAATTTGACAACAAACACATTCATAAATTTAGAGATAATGCTATGAAATTAACTGAAAAATCCTTTTTATAAGAAATAAAATGTTTTTTAACTACAAAATAGCTGCCCAGTCAAAATCTTATTAATATGTGCTTCCTGTAATTTTATTTTATTTGCAAAGCTTCCACGCAGATATTTAAATAGGAAGAGAAATGTATTCAAGTTTAGTTAGGTAAAATAGATATCTCCGTCATGAAAATTGCCATTTTATTAAAAATATTTTATTTATTTAGACAGAAAATTTTTAATTTAAATTCACTTTTAAAAAATAACATTAATTCAAATAATTTATTACTATCAAGAGTAAGAAATCATACACATAACACTTAGGTTAAAATAAGAAACTTTTAAGCACAAGTTTGCGAGAATTGAAACAGAAATGAGAAAATATTGTGCTTATCAATCAAAAATATCTTGAATTTCTTCCGACAATGAAGGAACTTCCTTAGAAATGCTTGATATAATAAATTATTCAATTATTCACGAAGTAAAAAAGAGAAATTCTCGTACAAGAAGCACTTATCTGTTCTATAATTTAAAATACGCTATAAACTGTTTCAGGTTAGAATTACTGACGCTTCATTTAATAAACATCATAATCTAAACATTTCGTATTTCTTTTTCGAATAGCTCGAAGGACATTTATAAATTACGTAATGTAACTGAACAGTGCTTGAATGTATAGACATCTTCGAATTTGCAGGATATTTGATAGCAGTGTCACAGTTGACCGAAAAATATCTCTATCTTTCAGTGTCATTAGCGGTCATCCTTTTCAGACTCCTCAACAGAATGGAGAAATGCCTTATCACTATGACAATTGCTTTCCCTATTCTTGACAGCTGGTATATACTATCAGCAAAATCTGTGGTAAGAGAACTGCTTTTGAATATTGATCGCATGTCTGAAGTGTAGAGCTTTTCTAAGAGAAATCAGAATTTTGAAAAAAAGCCACGTAAAGAGAATTGTTTATACACCTCTTTTGACTTGAGGGAAAGAGAAACAATCGCAGTCTCTTTTTCCCTGCTTAAATTTATGTTTCCAAACAAGTTCAGTATGCATTTGAAAGAAATTGTGTTTTATGTTACTCGATCAAATCTAAATTGTTTGAAATTCTTTCTTGAATCGAATAAATTATTAAACTTTTCAATAAGAGTATCATGCTGTTTTTTCTCGAAAACACTGAATGTTAGTTTATAAAATAAAGACATTCCTACTTCTGTTCCTAAGCTTTTTTTCTATTTATGTTAAGTTGTTTAACAATTTGTGAAAAAGTCAGGACCGGGTATCATGTCTCTCAATAAATTAAAACGTGTTATTTGCTTAAATGGAGATAACTACAAAATATATTTATTCAATTCACATCAATAAAAATTTTTAAAAAATTAAAAATCCCTTCTCATAGGAACGTTAAAAATTAACAAATTGTACGTCCAGATAATTTTTAAGCTTAACATTTATGCATGTAAAATCGCATAATATATATAAATAGATCAAGGAAACTCCAATTTAAAAAAAATGAAAGAGAAAATAGATCAAAAAGAAAAATTCGTACGAATTCAAAACCAGAACATGATCCAAAAATATTTTCCAACAAAATATTTCAATTGAGACAAATTGAACTTCTGGGAATATACTGGTAATATCTATAGCAAGAGAAAGAAATTTAATCTAAAAAGCAGAGCCGGGAAAGGCTTTCTAATGATTTAAACTGATATTATCTTGTGATAAAAGAAATCAGGTTGATAATTAAAATTTATTGAAAACTTATTTATTCGTTAACAGAGATTTTTTATTAATTTAGTGGATAGAAATATTTCCTTTTTGTAAAGGATACCGAAATAAAACTGTTAAAATGTTTTTATTGATAAATGTTTAATAAAGAATTAGATTCTCATTTCTGGTCATAGAAATTAGCTAAAAATGCTTTGAAAATTGGACCGGTTTTAAACTGAAATTAATATCATTTGTTTGTATGGACAAGAAATATTAACTAAAAAAATATTATTTTGAATTTAGATTAAACAAATAATTGTGTGTTTCTGGCGTGTTATAAATTTTGAACGTCAAACCAAACATTTTTTTAAATTTTAAGATATTTAGGCTAATGGAAATTTAAATCATTTGTATATGTATAAGAAATAAGGGGAAAAGATATTAATTACGATACTTCTGGTTTATTCTTTGGATCCCCATTTTCGACTTCTTACTATAGTAACTAATTCCACAGTCCCTAATTTGCATATTATTATTTATAATATTTGTAATTTAAGTGAGTTACCAGCAACAATAGTACTTTTCGAAGAATCAAGTAATGAAGAAATAAACGGTTTGGCGGTAGTTTTTAATCAGGTGTTTCTTCCATGTTATACTTTTTCTCATGTCTATTTTGCACAATTAAGTTACAGATAGTTTGATAAAGTCATTCGGAATATTTACTAAATTCATTCCAACAAATTTTAAAAAAAAGACATAAAAATACAAAATATTTATCAAAAAGGATGTAATAATATATAAATCAATCAAACTCAATTTATAAGTAAGGTCCATTTAAACATCATTGAACGTTGTATTTCTCTGTTAGAGAATAAATAAGACTGTTTGTGCAGGTTTTTAGATTTGCTACAGGATTGCCTTATAGTAAGTGAACTTTTTTTTTTGTTATATTCTTAATGTTTGTAGGAAGAACAATTGAAAATTTCTAATTAAACGAAAAGTTTCTTATGTAAAATATTTCTTTCTCGTTCTTTTTAGTAATTTATGAATATCACAATTATATTTGCGTATTTAAAGTATTTTAAATTAAACTAGTAAATTCTAAATATTTTTTAAATGAATACTTATTAAATAGTTGAATGTATGAACATGTTTCTGAAATAACATTTCAAATCTATATAATCTCTATATAAAAATATACTGCTTACTGTAATTTACTTCAAACAGGGCTTGTTACAAGCAAACTAATAGTTTTATAAGGGAATGCAATAACAATATTATTTCTTGCAAATAAATTATGAAAAATGTTTTCATATACAATTTATACAACAATTTTAACTTATTGCAATATTCTTCGTTACTCGAATAGTAAAACAAAACATATTCCAATTCATTTTTGCAGAATTCAATTAGATGCATTCGTTTGATTACTATTTCTTACATCTGAAAATTAATTACAAAGAGGATTTCATTGAACTATAGATAATCGGTCTTAATAACATTCTTAAAGTATTTTTAGCATGACCTAATTGTCTGAAACAACCCAAATTATTTTACTATCAAGCACAAATATCTACTATAGAAAATAGCACCGAAACAGAACTGAATTAATTCAACACCACAATTTTGTAATTTACTCAAATAAGCAATAATTGTTTTAATATTCTAATGCAAAGGGAAAAAATGTAAACAATTAATATCATTTGTGAATAATATAGAGCATTAGATTTGCAATATTTTAAGGTAACATCTATTAAAGTAAGTGTAAAAGTTAAAAAATTGCTGGTAAAATCAATCTGAAATAATTTTTCATTCACTTTTTTTTTTTCAGATATATTATTTTTTTAATTAAAGATTCTCTTTTATGCTGAAAGAATCTTAACTAAAATTATTTAAATTATTTTAAAAATAATAATGCAAAAAAATAAAAACAGATAATAAAATAAAATAAAAATAATATAAAAATAAATTCATTCTAATGCAGCTGTATTTTCAATTTTCTAAGCATATATAATTATAATAATAGTTTTTATTCTTACCAATTAATTGCAAAAGTATATTATACAAAGCAATGATTTATTTTAATGTAATTATAAAGTTTTAAACTGTGTAATCTAAAAATAAAATTTTCTCAATACTTCAACAACTTTCTAGAATGCTAGGAATTTTCTATTACTCTTACATTTATTCTGTTGATAACATTTGTAACAAAAATTTTCCAATAGAAATATATTAGTCGGATTCCAACTCAAACAGTTCTTAAAAACGCTTTAGTTAAAAAAAAAAAGATTTTTTTTGTGAATTCTCATGTTAAAAAATGCAGTGTTAATTTCCCTCACAACTAAAAGAAATATTTTTATGGCTATAAAATACTGTTTAGTTAAAAGAATAAATGTTTCTTTTAAAATGGACTTTAAACTTTCAGAAAAAAATTGGACAAGTTGAACTTTACTGAAGATGAAGTTTTAACGTAGCCTAAATATATATTTCTCATCGATCTGAAAAAATTGTTCTCTTAGAAAAGTAGAAAATTGTTTCGGGGCATGCTTGGAGAACCTTTTGAGAAATGTTTTATTACAGCCTTTTTTCGGACACTATTATAGTATTTTTACACAGTTTCACAATTTATAGTGAAATTGGATTTGCCCTCACCCGTGAAATCATTTTGTAACTGTCTATTATTGTCTTTTTATCTTCTGTTTTAGAAAGCAGTGAGTGAAATTCACTTATTTATAAGGAAAAAATGTTTTTTATAAATAACCTATATCGTACAACTCGAATAATATTTTCCTTCACAGAACCAATTGATAAACATAGCTATTCAATATTAGTAATTCGTAGTAAAAAAAAAATATTAGTAATTCGTAAAGTTGATTTATCAATAAATGTAAAGAGACTAGAATTTAAATCCAAATTGGCAAGACTGTTCACCATAACCATTTTCTCGATAAAAGTTTATCAATTTGAATTACTGTCCATATTAAATCATTGAAAATAAAATCTATAATTTTAAAGTACAAGCAGTTCTTTTATCTAATTTGCTAACAAATACACATAAAATTAAGAAGATTATGTTATTTATCGAATTAACGTGATTTCAATATCAAGAATCATTTTCCAATAAATAACTACACTTCCTACAAAAGTCTCTTGCATGTAAGAAAAAAATAAATGCAGATTTTTAAAAACACAATTTAAATAAATAGATTTAAATACAGAATGCGTTCAACTCTACCTGTAATACTTAGTTAACATCGAATTTTCATATTGGTAATTAAGTTGTCCAACCCTCTAAATTAAAAAGGAAAGATTATAGGGGGAGCAATCCTTGTTAAAGTTCATTAACAACTTTGGTGGAGAATTTAAAGCAGCCACTTGTCTGTCAAGGTAGTAGTCAAGTAGCTCTAAGGGAATAAAGTTTAGAAATCGAGCTGAATAATTTATTCACTCCAAATCTTGTTTCTCAAGACATTCACTAACAAACCTAACTCGGTCAAGTCGTGCTATATCAAACATTAGGATCAATTGATTATCAATAACACCAGCATTTAATCAGACATAGGGATAAAGAATCTCATCCCGATGTGTCACAGCTGTCATAATTCCTCCATGACGCAGGTCATTGTGCCCACTCATGGAAATTTCAAACCTAAGCCTGATTCTCGCATCCTCTAAAACTATGTCTTTCACCACTATAAAGATTGGTAATATCTATTGCCTTGTTCTCATCGGATCAGTACACGATTCCAAACCACTTTTTAATTTTCTTGTCATACTTTTAAAGGTGAGCTTAAAAAACATGGTTGTATCTTAAATTTTGGAGACCAGTGTAATATATCAGCTTAACTTTTTCAATTTTTTCCTCAAGAAATGTGCTATCATTATTCTGTTCTTTAAAATTTGTATGGTTTAACTATAATTAGATGGACGCGAGAGGTCGCCACTGTGACCAGTACTATGTAAACTGGTTGAACTGGTAAGTACAAAAGGTCAGATTTTGAGATGACGAGGAAAACGCTAGGAGCATCTGAACGAGTAACACGGTCAGGGAGCGTATGTGATGTGTTCATGGTTTTTAAGTATTAATTAGAATTGATATTGTAGAAGAGAACACAGGGTGCCTTGTGCGTTAAAGTAGTGTATTAAAGTATTGTTAATATTGTAAATAAATTAATATAAAGCAATTGGAGTGTTTCCACCAGACGCCTATAACATTAAACCACCTGGCACAACTAGTCGCTAGAAGTCGACAACAAATTAGTCTCATGCTATTTATATCATATATATTATTTTAAATAAATTAACGTTTAGAAATGAAATGCAAGGCTAAGTGCTTTTATTACAATTAGTTAATCTATGCATTTCTCAGACATGCATTTTCAGTAAAGTTTTCAATGTATTAGAAAACTACATTCAAAAAGGCTAATATTCTTATCACTTAACTTTGGTATACTGTATCATGTTCAGTAACAACTTGTAGTAACCACTTGGTAGTGGGAGAATATGCAGAAAAACTCATTATTCAAAAGCGTGCGTTAATTATTCAAATACTCAGCCATCTCGAACTAGATCTTCCGGCATATTAAGCATGCATATGAATTATTTCATTCGTTACAAGTCTTTAACAAGTTAAGCTTAGTTGTTGATAGATAATCAGAGTTAGAATAATATAATAAATATGAAAGTTTCGAAATACAGTTTTAGAAAGAGTTAATGAACTAAAGAGCACCTGATTATAAATAACAAATGAAAGGGCACTCAAATTAATTTATTTGAAAACTATTTATAATTTTTAAATTTAACCATTTTCGTATGTTGTGTTTTATAAATCATAACCATTATGTTTAAATATAAAATAAAATTTTAGTGTTATGGGTTCACCGAAAATTATGTTACACCGGAAATAAAATATACGAATTTCCTGACATCTATGCATGAGTATTAAGACTAAGAGTTCCATCAAAAATGCATATGAATTCATAATTTACTCCTATCTTTATTCCTGAAACGATATTAGCCATTTGGAAATCAAACAGTCAAATTGACAAAACATTTGCGTAATTATTAAGATTTGCTAAACCCTATATGATCAAAAAAACCTTTCTAATAATTCTTTAAATAAATCAATTTTTCACAACTGTTATTAAGATGTCAAAGAACTGTTAAAAATAAATGTTAGTCATCCGGATAACTTTTTCCATATATAAATGGAAATGAAGATGTTGTTGAAAAATGAATAAAAATGCTTATAATATATTTAATGAAGTGAATGCTTATAATATATTGAAGAAAATGCTTATAATATAGGAGAAAATGCTTATGATATATTTATAATGCAAAAGTAGGATAGTTTATAATTGATTAACGTAAAATTAAATCTGTTATGCTTTGAATTATGTTATTTTAAAGAATTAAAATAAACTTACGGCTCATCAAACTGTTTAAAGTTATCTCAGAGAAAACTTATGAACTGTATAAGAGAAGAATTCTTGATTTCTATAAAAACTAAACAAGACCAGGTCTAGAATTATTTTTAGCCTAGTGTTTCGTTCTTCACAACTTTAAATAACATACTATATTATGATAAATAAGCTGTAGGAAATAAAGATTTAAATACTTTTTAGTGTAAGGTAAAAAACTGTTTACTGAGTTCTTAAATCTTAAAAAAGTAAAAACATAAATATTAAGAAACATAACAGGGGGCTGAAACGTTCATAGGCTGACACATAGCTGGTGCTACTAGTATTAAATCCATATAATTTTTAGTTAGCCCTAACCTTCAAAAGACACGTGTATAAATTTGACATCTGTTGCACTATTAGTATGGGAGTTATAGCATTTTTAGTGAACCAACTTTTGTTAGTTTGAAAAAATTGGATAAAAAGGAATTTCGTGTGTTAATAAAGCATTGCTTTTTGGCAAAAAAAAAAAAAATACTATTGAAGCCAAGGCTCAGCTTGATAAGCATTATTCGGACTTTGCACCAGGAAAATCAACCATAGAGAAGTGGTTTGCTAAATTTAAACAAGGCTAAATGAGCACCGAGGACGATGCACGCAGTGGACGTCCCAAAGGGGGCTGTTACATCATCAAAACATCAAAAAGTCCACAAAATAATTTCTAATAACCGTAAAGTGAAGTTGATTGAGATAGCTGAGACCCTAAAGATATCAAAGGAACGTGTTGGACATATCGTGAATGAATATTTGGATATGCGAAAGCTCTGTTCAAAGTGGGTGCCGCGCGAGCTCACAATCGACCAAAAACAACAACGAATTGATGATTCTAAGCAGTGTTTGGAGCTGTTCGATCGTAATAAACCCGTATTTTTGCGTCGATATGTGACAATGGATGAAACATGGCTCCATCATTTCACACCGGAGTCCAATCGACAGTCAGCTGAGTGGACTGCACGTGATGAAACACTAAAAATGCTATAACTTCACTAAAAATGCTATAACTCACATATTAATAGTGCAACAGCTGTCAAATTTATACACGAGTCTTTTGAAGGTTAGGGCTAACTAAAAATTATATGGATTTAATACTAGTAGCGAAATCTAATTGTCAGCCTATGAACTTTTCAGCCCACATGTGTGTTCAACTGTCAGTGTTGTTGGATTATTCGAACAAATCGATAATATTTGATGAAAATAATATCAGATACGTTAAATATATTTAGTTTTAATAATTCCCGGAATTAATAATCCTCAGCCCACCTGTTATAGGACTATTTGAAACATGTATTTTAAACAAAGCTAGCAGCTTAAATGAGTTATACTATATTGAAGCATGAGGGCCTGAATGGCCGAGTGGCTAGCGCTCTGGCGCTCGGTACGACAGGTTTCGGGTTCGAGTCCCGGCGTTGCCATGGATGTTTGTAGTGGTTCGGAATCCACTTTAAACTGTAGGTCCCGGTCTAATATGGAGCGTTGCGGGGGGCATTGTTACTCCGCGTCCGTGGCTTATCTTTAAGTCACACCCGCCCCTGAGTAATGCGAAGTGAGTACGTCTGTGCAGCGCTTACCTTAAGGCATTCAAGACCAAGCTGTCTAATTGTTTGCCAGCTGCATTAGAAAGAAAAAAAATATTGAAGCATGACTGTTGTTCTACATATTTTAAGATGACTTACATACAAATATTACCGTTTCATAAGCGGTATTATTAGCTTATAGGCATTTATAGAAGGATAAAAATTCTGGATGAATATAAAAGGTTTGCGTTTTTAGTATAAAGTTCTTCCTTTCGAATTATTCTTACCATTCACCCTAATTACAGTCCTGTCTCGGCTCCGCACAAAATGAATTAAATCAGAAATTGGGAGAAATCATTCATTAAGAGTGATTAATCGAACAAAGTTTCTTTACAGAAAGAAAAGAATTTATTTAGCTCTACTTGGCTGTGTGGAAACTCTCAACAACTGCTTAACTATTATTAACGAAATTTACATTTCATAATATTTCTCAATTCATTTCATAGTATCTCATCATGTCTCGAATTTCATCTCCTAATATATTTTGATAAAAATTATTTATATTTATATATTGCTCTATCATGTCCATTTCTCTTTGTTGATTATTGAAAAAAAATTGCATTTTATTTTTTATAAATTGTTGATTGTTTAAAAATTCTTAAACTTTTTTCAAGATAGAAACATGACTGTTTTAAACATTTTTTATTAACTTGGTAACGAAAAGAGAGAAAAAAAAAATAAACATGTAAGACTATTTACACAGTCTTTCTAAATATTTAAAATGAAGAATTTTTAATATTTTTAATGGCTTAATATTTTTTATCATTATTTTAAGATATTTTTGCATAGTAGCTTATACTATTAATAAGCACAATGGAAATTCATGAAATTCTCTTCCAGCTCTATTATTAGACATTTAGTATGTTACCGTTGTTGTGATATGGAGACAAAATCAGCTTTAATAAGAAGCTTAACACGTGAAAGAGAAAAAGCATTAATTTCTCTGTAAAGCGAAACTCTCATTGCTTGTTCGAGATAACAAAAGACGAAGTAATTTCTAACTTTCCGTGCATTCCCTTGCTTTTAAACAATGTGATTTTCAAACTCCCCATTGGGAGAAGCTTAATAATATAGAAGTTCTAAAGAGTACTAAAGCATCCGTTGTTTATAAACTTAGCAAGTGGAGTCTCTCAGTGAACAAGCTTTTATTAACTGACCATGAAGCTAATATTTTATGCAAGAAATATAACACTTTGATGCTCACAAATTCAACATTTTCTGGATTCCATCTTGAGTTTACAGAAGACAATGCTATATTGTTACATGAGCATAGCAGATTGAGGTAGAAATCAATCTTTTTTATTTTTTTTTTTTTTTTTATTTATTGCTTGATATGCATTGGATGTGCGTTTTCATTTTGTGAAAATGCTTTTCATTTATTATGCATTTATTTAATCATAAAGAATCTAAGAACACTTGATATACTTTGTTACAAAATTATAATACGAACACGTAAATAATTGTTTAATTTTTATTAATAAATATTTGTATAGCTATTCAGAGCGTAAATTGATTGTCGATGTGTTTTTAGCTGACTATATTGCTATTATAATATATTATATTATATAATTATATATAATAGCAATATTATACTATATAATTATATTATAAACTCATTAAAAATTTTTTAGTTATTTAAAAAAAAAAAAAAAAAGAAGTTATAAAGAGAATAGAATTAGCAGACTACAAAAGAAAATAAATGTTTCGTCAAAAACCAAACCAAACTTTTAAACCAAAATTTGATCCTTAATGACTATATATCGCTGTTTTGATAGATTAATATCATAATTTCATAATGCATATGAGGTTATATACTTTATTGTTATTGCAAAAATTATTGTTAATCTAGACATTTTAGATTTTTTTGTCAAAAAAGTTAGATGAAATCTGATTTTCCTGTATCTGAAAAAAGTTTTCTGTCAATGATATTACAGCATATTATATTAGACATGATACATACGTTAAATTTAATACATTTGGCGTAGTTTTGTTTAATGATAATCTATTCTAAAAAATGATTATACTTACAAACGAAATTTATTTTAGATTTTTTTCAGAAGGGTTTCTAGATTTATTTATTTCAATACTATTTTTACTGTAAAGCTTTTTAATTACATATGCTGATTTAAACGTTTTAAAAAAGGTATGAAATTGATTTCTTTCTTTTCTTAAATTTTAATTATTGCATTGCTTAGCAAAAATGTATTTTAAGAATATCATTGGTACTTTTCACTTACAAAAATATATACCTTAAATTTAAATAAAAAATTATAATTAAATTTGTATTTATATTAAGAAAAGTTCAGATAGATTTTAGAAACCTTGCACTTTTTAACAAAATATTGTCAAAACATCATAAACACGTCAATAGTCTTTTTAACATTTTATGCTTAATAACTTCGTATTATCATCAGCTTGTTTTGCCACGCTTCTGTGCATAATTTACAAAATAAAATTCAAACGAGCGTAAATATCTATTTAAATTAAGAAGAGGCAAATTAAGTAGAAAATCTCAATTCACTGTTTATTAGTGAAGCCTTTTTAAATGCATCTCTTTGTTATGTGATAATAAGGATTAAAAACCTATTAATCAAATTCTCTTGAATTTAATGAAATCAACACATATATAATTTCTCTGAATTATTTGTCTTTAATTAATTCAATCCATTTAATTTCAGTTTCCTAGTTTTGTCTTTCATTTATTTGAGTTAAATGTGCATGCAATTACTTTCAAATTAAACTTGAGTACATTCAGTAACATTTGCATTTTTATAAAAAAAAAATTTGTTTGCATAGAAATTCAATTCAAATGAATAGATAAAAGCTGCATAGACAAAAGTTGTATTTTGATAAAACTTCGCAACAAAAAGGTCGCATTTCGTTTAAATTACATATTTCTACATTTATAAAGAATAATAAATTAATGAATGTTATATAACCCTTCCATTATTGTTATACATCAAAATTTATCAAATTATTAATCATTATTATTTGTTGAATGATTTTAAATACAATATTTAAAGGATTATTTTTGATTTTTTTCAAAGATAAGATATTCATTTAAAAACAAATTGAACTAATATTTAACTCAATAAAAATATTTTAGTTTTCTATTCATGATTTTATTTAGTCATTTAGTGACAAAGTAGGAACATAAAGCTTCTCTAGGTATTAGAAAGGTCTGATTTTACATTTTTTTTAATACATTAAATAAAAGCGTTAAAAATTAGGAAAATATTTACATTATTACTCTTAAAGTGTATAACTGTTTGTTAATAAATTAGTTAAAAAAATAAATAAAAAATGCATAAAATACTATGGTTAGGTGAAGTTTTTAAAATTTAGCATGCCTATAATATTGTTAAAATATTTTTAAAACATCAAATGGTTTTACAAACAATAAACAAACATGTATATTTTATATCTAATCTTATCTAAAGGTTTCTCATAAAAGTAAACATTTTTCGCTTCCTTTAAAATACATTACTATGCCAAAAATAAAGTCAAATAAATTTCCTTAAGCATTTTTAGAATAGTGTTCTATGAACCTAGGTATACTGCACAAATTTAAGAATTTCATAGGTATAAATATAAAGAATACATTACAATAACCATGGGTGAGATAACATGGAAGGGGAGGGAATTAGAAATTAAGCCCCGCCTAAAGCTACTACCGGTATTCGCTCCATGCAACTTGTATAACAAAATCATCAAAGCATTCGCAATGCAAAAATCCTGTAGTGCCTCACATGCAGACTTCTCTTATATATGTATACTTTGTTTTGGCGTATTTTGTTTAAATCTTTGTGTTCTTTTATTTGCAGTTATTGGCGTTCAAGCTTTCATTATTTGTATTTTCCTAATGATTTTCAGTTTCGTTGCTGAAGTTTGTTTGCACTTTGGATCTTGAACAATTTCTTTTTTTTTTTTTTTTTCCCCTTTGTCTGAGAGGTCTGGATGTGAGGCACATCAGGGATTTGAATCGCGAAAGATTGATGATTTTGTTATACAATTTATGTTTAGTGAATACCGATAGTGACTTTTTGCACAAATTGATTGTGTTTCTAGTTCTCTCCTTGTCAGATCTTCGATTTTTCTGTTGATGTTGTTTCTTATATATATGTATATTACTGATTAAATATCTTGAATATAATAATTAAAAACAAAAAAAAAATTCGAAATTATTTTTTTGAACAAAACACCAAATTAATGTATAAAATTATCTTTACAACATATCCTGAAAGACAAACACCCATAAAAAATTGTAACACAATACAGATTTATTTCATAATTTTATAGAATTTAATTTCTAAGAAAAGAAAAGAATTCCTTAAATCTCTCTCTATATTGTGAACAGAAATACATTTTTGGATTAAAAATGTTTATCAAGTTTCACCCTTTTTTGATTAATCGGACCATAGGGAGGAGACGAAAGCGGGAGTCACGAATTGTTTCAGCTATGCTTATCCAAGTCCATTAAAGGATCCCAAAATGATTATCATCTGAATGCCCATTTTCACTTTAAAATAAGTAAGCAATGAAATTATGCATTAATCAACAAAAGTATTTTGATTTCCATCTTTCTATGCTTCTTAAGAATTAAATGTTTTCCAGAGATTATAAAAGTATTCAAGCATCGTTAAACTGTTTTTCAACTCTTATGATGCATTTTGGATATATAATTTAATTATTTCTTTTAAATTAACTATTTCATGTCTTCAATTCCAAAATTCAACAGAGTAAAGGGAGACTTATTAATATATGGTGCCATATACAAAGAAATTTAGCGTAAATAATTTTGTTTAAATATACTACTTTGGATAACATATAAATTCTTCATATAGTCTGGTATAAGTTGAAAATATGAATTATATAAATGTTTTATAAAATTTTCTTATTTTTTTTATGATATTTAAATAATAATATTAGTTTACAAAAACAGAAAAAAAGTGTTAGAGAATTTAAAAATTTAAATGAATACAAGTTACTTATTTTTAAATACGTTAACAATTTAGTTTTGAATTACTGATTTATAACCTAAGCAGGCAAGTCTCTAATAAGGCTTAAAAAAATTCCCGGTAAAAAGTCAGCAATGAATTGACTTACGAATTACTAAATATGAAAATTTTTTATCAAACTATATGAATTATTATATATGATTTTTTTATAAAAATAAAAAAAAAAGACCAACGAGTCTCTTACTTTTAAGAATTAAAGCATTCAATAATTTTCAATCCCAGGTTTCACTAATAAGTTGTTATTTTAAATTAAAGAAGTCAGAAATCAGGATTTATATTTTTTAATAATTGGAATGGATTTATATTTCAATTGATAATGCATTTCTATTTCTTATTGAGCACTTAATAGAATGCTTCAAATGTGAATATTTTCAGCCGGAATAAAAAGAAAGTTTGATACAATTTAAAAAAAATTAATTTGTTACAGTTTGTGGCTTCTGCAAAACTCTAAAAGTTTTCAATCCCCCTGAAACCTTTCAATTCAAGGGGTAAAATCACCTGAATTTATTTTTCTTTTCTGTGTTTCATACCTTCTTTTAGAGAGAGCTTGGATGCATATAAAAATTTTTTGACAAGTTTGTAATTTTTTTTTTGTTTCTTTATAAAGTGGGAAATAAAAAAAACAATTAACGAAATAATAAGATTTACAGTTAATTATACATTTCAAGAAACAGTAGATGTATTATACAATTTTAATTTTGAAATTTAAAATTTTTATGGTATTTAAAATAAATTTGCTTAACGAAACTAAATGAAAATATTCTGTCTCGAACTTTAGAATACAGACATGTATTTATAGTATTTAATTTTTCCATTTTTTCAAGTTCCATCAGTGCTACTATATTTTTAGTTAATGTTTGAGAATATGAAAAATTACTAGATCTTAGAATAAGGAAATAGGAAAATAACTTTAAAATTTTGCTTCATATTGGACGAATTTTATGTCATCATAAAATAAAGTATTTATATAAACAACGCATTAACTGCTTACAATGCTTAGTTGCTATAGTATACGCAATGATTTTTCCTCAGCCTTAAAATAATAGCATACAATAGACAGGGAAAAACTGTCGTGTTACGTAAATAGTAAAATAATATTTTGAGAAGAGTCTTATCTCAATGGAAAGAATTTAAGAATTATCGTTTAGACAGTAAAAAATAAAAAAAACGTAACATATTTTCAAAGCAATCAATTGTAATCAAGCAGAAATAAATTGTATTTTCATAATTTGGCAATGTTCATTTGCAATTTTATTAAATTTGAAACAGATTTTCTGTTACTTTTTTTTTTTTTTGACAGACTTTCAAGAATAAAAAAACAAATACTCAGTTAACATCGGAAAGTGGTTTAATTCAAATGAGTGTATGCGAATTCAAATTCTTCATTTATTTTAAATTAATAAAACGAGAAAAGGAAATAAGCAGAGGATTGTAGCTATTTAACTTCCAGATAAATTATTTAAGTTATTTTAAATTTAGAAATAATTTTAAGTTAAGTTATTTTAAAACTAGTAATTATTTAGTTATTTTAAATTTAGAAATAATTTTAAGTTAAGTTATTTTAAAACTAGTAATTATTTAGTTATTTTAAATGTATTCAAACTTAGATGCATTGTATTTATATTATTAATACATTATTAATTGTGATAAAATTACAATTTACATAAACTTACAAATTAAATAAAGTTTTAAAAACCTAATATTGATATTAAAAATACAGGAAAGCAAATGATGAATCCCATTTTATTAGGATTTTCAAATCATGTAATTTTTTGATTAAAAAAAAAATGCGAACATTCAAACAGGAATGATTACTCAGCAGTCATAAATAAAAGAGCACGTCCTTTTGTTTGTAGTACGTCCATGAAAACATTTTTGATCAGTAGTGTACTCCAAATCTTAGATGAATTGTTTTTATGCCTCTATATAAAACCAACATTTATTTATTTAAAGCCCATTCTAGAGAAGGTAACAGAATGTAAGCTTTCTAATAAAATTGGGTACAAGTAGAAAATTTGAATTACAACAATCAAAGTGCTGAATATCTTCAATTATATCCTCTATATGTTTTTTTAAAGTTAAGTAATTTTTGTGTTTCACTGTTTTCTTCCGTAATGTATTATACAAACATGTATAAATTGTTTAATGCCATGCTACATCAAAATTTAATTTTTTTAAATGATTTTTTGTTAATTCTAAATTAATAATTGATTGCTTTCTATGCATTTTAAATTATACTTTCATTTAATGCAATGTTTAGTTAGTTTCGAATGTGATGAAGTTTTGCAGAAATAACAATAAATTCAAGCTAAGAAACACCCATTATACATTTCCATTGCATATTTGAAAAGAAAAATCAGTTAACTTAGACTATAAAATGCAATTTAACTTTTTTCTTAAACATTTTTATTTGGATTTAGTCCAGAATTTTTTTTTCATACGAGCATTGAATTCCATCACTTCATAGAAACTTAAAGATAATTAATTTACTTTCAACTCTAGTACGGTAAACAAA
This sequence comes from Caerostris extrusa, assembly GCA_021605095.1. NCBI lineage: Eukaryota > Metazoa > Arthropoda > Arachnida > Araneae > Araneidae > Caerostris > Caerostris extrusa. The sequence continues at coordinate 111,080 of BPLR01003312.1, forward strand.
TGCAATTTTTTTTTTTTGAATTGCCAAAAAATACATATACTTGAAATTTTTGTTGTATTTACGGTACTTTAATACTTAATATGTCTTAAACGTTAAATTGCACGTCTCTAAAGCAATGTCTAAATACACTTTTTCCTTAAATATCTGAATAATTTTGCTTTTCTACATAATTTTATCATTTGAATAAAAAAAATAGAAACACATTGATTCGTCATTATTTGATTTAAAACTTGATGTGAACATTTAAATAAAGACTCAAATGGTTATTAAAATTATTACAATTTAAGGAAGACAAATTTTAAAAAAAAAAAAAAAAAATGCATAGTTATGTATTGATATATTTTAAATTTATTTTCTAAAGTAAATTAGTGGTGGAAATCTGCAGTTTGTAGACAAGAAGACAAATAATTAATTAGTAAAATGAGACAATCTATGTTTAAAAAATAAATTGAACATGAAAGAAATGTGACGGTAATAATATTTTTATATCGAAATTTGAATTTAATCTAATTTATAATGTGCATGATTCTTAAAGAAATCACAGTAATTAATATCATGTAATAAACTTTATGCGTATAATGCATAACAGACATATGCACTAAATGTTAACATTATTTAAAAAAGACAATAGATTAACAATTTCCTTTAACTATTTAGAAGAAGGCTTTAAGTAAATCAGTAGTCCCCAATTTAGATATGTCCTTCTCCCGAAAAGAATGAACTTAATAATTAAATATTTGTTCAGTAAAGTTAGGTTTCATTACAGCCAGTGGTTTAACGACCCTCCCCCCAAAAAAAAAATATGTATATAACTTATATAAATATATACACTCATGTCCATAAATTAAGGATATTCAGAACCACACAGAAATTGAACTCTAAAATAAAAATTTCTCTGTAGAATTATCACACACATATTGAAGAAGAATATGCAAATTACAGGAAACCACCAGATGGCGCGGATAGTACGTTACAATGACGAGAGTGTAAGAGAGGGGTATATAAGGAATGGTGGCAAGAAGTAAAATTGTTCACAAGCGCTTTAAAAGCCTTTCAGTGCAATAACCGCATAGTTATGGCACAAAGGAAGCATTTGGATGATTTTTTACGTGGTAGGAGTATCGGACGACTGGAATGTGGACGTACCCAGCTGGAAGTATCCGAGGAACTTGGAATCGCCCAGAGTGTCATCTCAGGCTTTGGCAACGATTCAAGATGATGGTAATGTGAGTAGATGTTACAGCACAGGTCGCCCCGAGTTACAACGCCGAATGAGGACCGGTATTTGCAGTTACTGCCAAAAGAAACAGACGGAGCACAGCATCAGACCTGTCTCGTCAGCTCTCTTCAGCTAGCTACCGGTACGACAGGCACATTGGTCTATATGCTCGTAGGCCTGTCAGATGTGTTCCACTTACCGCAACTCACTGTCGCCTACGATTAACCTGGAGTAGAGAGCATGCAATGTGGACACCGCAACAGTGGTCTGGTGTGATGTTTTCCGACGAGTCAGGTTTAGTTTACAGTCTGATTCTCGCCGGACTTTCATATGAGAGCGCCAGGTACCCGTTACCACCAAGAGAACACCATTGAATGAAACCATTATGGTGGTGCAGGATGGCTCGTTTGGGAAGGAATTATTCTTGGTTCCAGAACTGACCTGCATGTTCAGAGTGTAACGATGACAGGCGACATCTATCGGGATGTCATTCTGGAACAACATGTACGTTTGTTTCGGGGCGCCATGGGTGCTGAATTTCTGTTTATGGATGACAACGTCCGTCCTCACCGTGCAAACATTGTAGACGAATGCCTTAAATTGGAGAATATCACGCGTATGGATTGGCCAGCATACTCACCGGACTTGAATCAATAGAGCATGTGTGGGATATGCTTGACCGACGAATTGCAGCCCGTCAACTCTCTCCCATCTGTCAACCGGAACTTCGGAGGGCATTCTTGATGAGTGGTGTAATATTCCCCAAGATCAGATTGATAATTTGATACTCAACATGCCTAGGCGTTGTAAGGCCTGTATTGCATCGTCCGGGAGACATACTCCATATTAACTATCATACTAACCATGTTATACTGTTTTTGTAAATAGGTTCTTTTTTTCAAATTTGCTCCAGGGAGTAAAAATCGCATTTTTATTAATTATGTCAAACATATAGCATCTTTTTGCTCTTTACCTTTTGTTTAATAAATAGACTTTACAAATAAGTCAAATTTGTTTTGCTTCTGTCTCTTTCTTCGCCTGAACTTCATTATCCTTAATTTATGGACATGAGTGTATATAGCGTTATTTACCTATACTTGCGTTATTTACCTCATGTATTTTAATTCTATCTATAAAATAGACAAATGTGTACTGAAATATATTTACTTTCCATTTATAAAAATACAAATTAATATCAACATTTTAAAAACTAGAATTAAATGTGATTGTAACCGTTCCATAAAATTCAAAACTTTTCTTTCAATGAATAAAATATTTTAAAAATTATGATTTTTTATAACTATTATGTTTTGATACAGTTATTTTAAACCATTCAATATTTTTTTCTTTCCTTATTTCCTATCATTATGTTATGTATGTATATTTAATACCATAGCATTCTGTGAAAAGTTCTACTTATTTAAAACAGAAAGTTTCTTAGTATTTTATTTTCAATCTATTATTATACGCATCACTAGCTGAAGTGAATTCATATAAAATTCCAGTCTCTTTCGAATTTTGATTTGTTAATGAATAAAATAAAAACGAGAGAGAAGCAACTTTCGAAAATGCCGTATTTTATTCGTTCAATAATGCATGAGATGACATTTGATAGTTTAGCCAAGATTTAGTGAGACGTGCCTGTACTAGATTCTCGATATCATGTTACACTGCGTGTACTCAGTTACTATTTATCATTATTTTCTTTAGGATACTCTCAAACTCATAAACATGGAACTTTTCACAAAATGCTGATGATGAATTTCACATTATTTTACGCATAACAAAGAACAGCAAAAAATATAGGATTATAAAATTTGATATGAATATGAATTTTTCAATTAAAATTATTAATTTAGGTTTCATTCTTATGATAAATTCATGATGTTTGACATTATAGATTAAAATCAATTCCTACATATTATTATTTTTTACATCATCCATTAAATTGCTTACTGATTAAATAGGTCACATTTACATTATAATTGTGTTTACATTTAAAAATATATAGCAGATTATTTAAAAATAACACTAATTAAAAACTATCTCCATATTAATATAGAACACAACTTGAATATTTATATTTGCGTTTTTAAGTTATCATAATTAAAATTCTTCTTCTTTAGTAAATAATCTTTACACTTTGATTCAGAATGTTTTGCAAACAAAATATAAGTTAAGAGATTTGTAAATTTTAACAAAAATGCCGTTTTTGTGTTAATTTGAAACGCGGAAGATATGATGTCCAGGTTTATTGTTTCATTTATATGGAAGCAAATTTGTCTCAACTCTAAACATTATATTTAGGGTAAATGTAACTCAAAACATACAGTTTTGGTGTTTCTCTGAAAAGAATAAACAGTTTAAAAACATTTGGATAGTGTATACACATAATTTTTTATTCAAATAAAATGTCTAAAATATTATAAATATGTAGCGTATTAGATACTGATATATATATAAAATATAAATACATACATAGAGATTAGTAAAGCATAGTGACAAAAATTTTATTCATACATTTAAATTTCGAAATAGATTTTTTTAGAATATGTAAGCAACATAAAAAAATTCTCTATTTTTCGCAAGTAAATGTAAATGAAAGCAATAAAGACAGCTTTAAAAAACTTTTTCATCACTTTATTTCTAATTTTTAAGTAATGTAGGTCAGTACGCATTAAATATATATATGAATACTTGATAAAAAAATTCTCTTTTTCCATCAAAAAATGGAAGATAATCATTTCTGCATCAGTAAAAAAGAACTTTCTGTTTTTTTAATGCATATTATAGTTAAATTATTTCTTAAAAATTAGTAGATGTAAAAAATTTCGACGTGTCTGTGAAAACTTTATCCGTAAATCTTTACAAAAACTTGTCTAATATTCTAAATGGAGAAGAGACTTTTTCAATTTTACGTCATGCTGCGAATTGAAAAAAAAAAAGACAAATTACTTTTTGCAGATATACTTCCCAACACTAAGCCAGAGGGAATATGGGAGTTGCTTTTCAATTCATGTGAAAACTCCTAGTGCTGTTACCTTGAGAATTGAGCAGTTTTCCTTTTTGCCTCTTAAAAATGTGATAAAAAGGGCGTTATTTTTGTATTCAAATAAAACTCAGAAATCTTCAGTGTTAATAAAGTTTGTCAAAGTAAATTATTTAAATACATTAATAATATAATAGTAAAAATGAACTTATATAGTTAAAATTCAAACAAATATATATTTTAAAACTTATATATCAGAAAACACTGTATTCTCTCCAAAGTGTTTAAAAACGTAAAATCATTTGTTACAAATATTTGTATGAAGTTAATGCAGTTCAAACTGCTTACCTAGGCAGATGAAAGACTTTAAGGCTGTAAATATTCAACTTTGATACATTAAATACTTTCAAAATTCTGAAATCAAAATTTATGCTTAAGAAACTAGACCTTGGTACTATGACTATCTTTAATTTCGATAATATGCGTAATTATTTTATATTAACATACATTCAATAAGAATTAAAAGAAGAAAACTAGTTTCTTAGAAATAATAGAAAATTTGATCTAGTACTATTTATTTAACTTGGAATTACACTCGAATACAAACTTTTAATTAGTATTGGGACGAATAAACTTTAATTTATTACTTTATTAATTATTTTTCTTATTAGTTCCAACAGTTAATTCTAATGCCTTTCATTTTCAAACATCTTTCTAATTATAATGTACACGGGTTGAAAATTAAAAGAATTTACATATTTTGTCGATTTTCTCCAAAAGTACTGAAAAGATCGAAAACTAATGCTTTCAATTAAAAATCTAATTTTCTAGTGTCCAATACGTAAGAGTGTAAGTGCAGGTGAAGAATGCATGTAGAAGAAAAGGCTTTATAAGAACGCGATTTTTTGTGAACTATCCGGGATATTCTAAAGCAAACAGATAATGTCTAAATAATATACGGAGGACGAAATGAGATGTCAAATCGTGGAAAGAGTAAAAGTAAGGCAACCTCATTTGTAGATTGCTTAAAACATTTCTCCTCCTTAAATTTAAGTAGGAATGAAAAGTGAACAAAATATAACATTTCTAATTTTTAGTTATTTATCCCTTTGATAATTAATAAGTCATTCTAAAACTATATCTGCCATTATCGACAAGCATTGTGTTTAAAATTTTAAGAAATCCAGCCATTTTGTATCTTTGAAAACTATAGCCAAAAGTATTTGAAAACCATTATTAATAATTATTACTTTTCAAATCATGATCTTATACAACAAAACCCTTATGCATATCGTGGATTCCATGATATATATTTCTATTTTGAAATACTTTTATTTTAAAATTTGAAACTTTATAATAATAAGTATCAACATTTTATTTGAATTTGAAATTTTAACTTACATGGTTTATTTTTCCTAGCAAAGAACACTGTAATACCTACACATTTATTTTTTTAAAAATATAAAAATGAAATGATGAATATATAATTTCTGATAAAAAAAAAAATTATATCTGTTAGTTATTCTGTTTTTAGTTATTAATAGCACAGTTGTGAAAATTTTCAACCAACCAGAACACTGGAAACTGCAAATAATTGAACCTAAGTACTATTTTTGATTTAAATATTTGAAAACTTTATGTTCATTAAATTTTATATTTTTGTAGAGTAGCAATTTTAATCTTCTGATAGTTTTTTTATGTATTTTTCGTTTTCATGAAATACTGCGAGTAGGTACAATATATAAATGGTTCTTGAATGACCATTTATAGGGTCATCCATTGCTAAAATATTTACGAGTGTGTTTCTAAAATTATCCACATTTTCAGAAATTTAATCGCTTTAAGGAATTAAAACACAATGCCAATAACAGCTGTAGAAAACTAAGCAGAAAGATTGAAACTTCACATTGTATCCAGATTGACAAGTTGAAAAGTAGAAAATCTGCATCTATACGGACCTGCCACAACATACCTCAGAAAATTTTATCCATTTTCAAAAGATTCAAATCCTGTCTTCAAAGTTTTTCATATTCTAAGCTTTTCTTCTATTTTCTGTAGTACAGTAGAAATGTTTCCATTCTGAGCACGAAAAATGCTTCCATTTCTGAATTCATTGCTCACAAAGAATCGTGACGCTCTATTTTAAACACTTTTATGCTCTCATATCCGAAAAAACTAAACCCTCGGAATGTTTTAGGCTGAAAAATAGTTCACAAAAAGTGTCCAAAAAACACAAATCATCTGCCAGGGGTTTGGTACCTAATATCTAAAGGGTTTTTAAAAGTTCCGTTAGAGATATAACGCGAAAGAAAAAATTAATCAAATGTAAAATGACCACTAAGTATTTCCGTTTCAGTAATTCAATCGTGTAAAATATCATACGAAATAAATAAATAAAGGAAACTTTTATTTGTAACTAAATTTTAAGTGAATTATCAACGACAGACGAAATGTGAAATTATTAGAATTAGGTTAAATATTTATACATGCCTCTTAATATGTAAAAAAAATGAAAAAAAAATCTTTAAAAGTAAAATCAATTGTATAGGCAGTTGTATAAGACAACACAGGATACTAAAAACAGTTGCATACTTTCACATCATTTCTTTGAACTGCATAATTTTATGAATACCAATGAATTAAATGTTAAAATAATAATAAGTAGAGAAATAATTACACACACACACACACACATATATATATATATATATATATGTATAGATATATAGATATTATAAAATATGTTACTTCTTATTACATATGATCCATGTCAAACCTATAAAGTGTATAATAAAACCTAAACTTTTTGTAATTACTACTAAAGTAAAGGGAACATTAATGTATTTAAAATTAAATTCCAACTCTATATTGTATTGATTTAATCAATTTCTTTAATTTCCTGAGGAAGTTCGGTCTTATAAAATCACAAATATAAGTCAGAATGATAATATAGTCAAAATAAAATCAGTCAAAGTCAGAATAACAAATATAATATCACCAGAATAAAACTTAAGTTTCATTTTGATGACTTCATTACATTGTATAATGGGATAATAATTTCTGATTGAATGTTTCCTAATAAAAATTAAAAATTGTGAAATAAACTAAATAATAAACGATCAACAAATATCTATAAAACATAAACTACCTTTAAAATTGTAACTTGTATGAAAATGTTAAAGTTTTGTAAAAAAAAAAAAAAAAATATTGAATTCATTTAGAAACTAATTCTTCTTCATACATTGTAAAAAAAAAATAAAATTTCTTTTATGAAAAGAGTGGTGTTAAGTCATGAAATAACAATTTATAGCAGTTATAATTTATTAACCAATTACAGTAATCCAAATATTCCCCTTAATAAATTTAAAAATTAAAAAATACATTTTTAGCTTTAATTCCTTGAATTAAAGCAATTATAAAGATTTTAAGTTAATTCTAACTGTTACTACTACTTGTTACTCTTAGTTAATGGATTCTAAAAGATTGTTGTAATTCTAAAGTTGCCTCAATTTCACATAAATAACTAAGGTAATGTTTCTTGTTGAAGCCTGGTATTCAACAACAAACTCATTCATACAGACTTGATCACTCTAATTAGTCAGTAGTTATAGTAGAAAACATATTTAGAAAGAAGATAAGTAAAAAGCTTTATACTGAGAAACAGATTTTAAAGTTAAACATTAACCAGAATAAACATTTCAGTTTTTTCTCAGAAAGATTTTAAAAAATTTGGTTTTAAGGCTTCTATTTTTTTACAATTGTTTTGGATATAATTTAGGAACTGCAGATAAACTTTTTAAATTTTAACTAACCTGAGATTCAAAAAACTTACAAGAATTTCATTTTCAAGATTCATCTATATCTATATTTTAAAACGTCTATTTGTAGGCTTGAATTACCCAGATATATAGATGATGTATCAGAAATATTACAAAATTAGCAAATATTTCAAAAAAAGAGAAAATTCGAGCATCAACGAGCATAATCGAGCAAACTAATTTAAAGAAATTGTATCTTAATTTTTATATTAATTTTTAAAATGCCTTTCATTGCTTATGTCCTAAAGTTTAAAAATAACTGGTATTGTATATTAAATTACAGTGCGGAAATATTGAATATGAAATGTGTCTGAAAAAGTACTAAACAAACTTTGAAAAATTGAAGTGTGACCAATATTTACGAATGATGCTCTACGAGTGAGAAAAAAGATTAATAGCTAATTTTTCAACATTTTTATCATTGTACTAAAATTTATCATTCAAGTTTTATTATAATTCATCATATTTATATGATATATTATATGATCCTATTTATATGATGAATTATAATAAAACTTGAATGAAGAATTTTAGGACATTGCTAAAAATGTTGAAAAAATTAGCTATTAATCTTTTCTCACTTGCAGATATAATTCAATTAATCACTTATTATAATTCACTGTTTTATCATCATTCAAGCTTTATACTCCAAAATGAAAAAAAATACTTGAAGTTAATTCCAAAGTACGGATAAGGAGGTATTTCATGGTAAAGCAAGTGTTATTTCTAAACAAAATATTAAAAAATAAAATTAATAATTAATTTATAGGAATATATTTATTTTCAAGTACAAATATTCAAATTCCTATATAATTCTCATTATTTGTACATTTCATATTCCACGATTAAAAGCAATTGCTACTTCTGCATTCCAAAATACCAAACATTATTTATTTGATTACTGAAATACATTTAATTAACTTTATCTAAAAAAAAAAATTCAGTTTTAATTTTATAATATATTGAATGTGCTATCAAAATAATAATAATAATCCAAAATAATCGATTAAATTAATTTTCATTTATATTCTCTTAATAATTAAATATATTATTATATATAAATGTACATTTATATTCAAACAACATTTTAATTCAAATTAAAAAGTTATATTTATATATTATTTTATATATATGATTGATTTATATACGATTTTATTTACAGGTAAATTATGTATAACTTTATTACAGACTAAAAAAATTCTGATCAATATTTTTTTTTAAAATATAATTTTTCTCAATATTGTAACTAATCAAACAAATAATCAATATAAAATTCTTATAGTGTGCTAGAGTGTAAATCCGATTTTATATTTGAGGAAAATTGACTCTTTTGCAATCTGAATCACAAAATCATATCTTACTACATTCTATTGTCTATGTAACCACCTTTAAAATACCAACTAATCTACACTGATTAAAACAACATATGTCAACAACAAGCAAAAACTTGCTATAACAAACATTAGGGTAGTTACAAATTTAATAAATAAATTTACTGCAACTATTTTAGTGTAATAATTTTAAAAAAAAAATATTTGAGGACGAATTATTTTCAAATGCTTACTTTTTTAATCTATTGAATTAGATGAAAACATTTTAAAATCTAAAGCATTTTTCACTTTTATTGATATCTTTTTTTGTGCTTTATTTAAGAATTTAAAATAGTAATTTAACTTAATATTTGACTTGTTTTATTGCAATATAATATATTATTCTAAGCATACTTTATTTCTAGTTATTTAGATTTGTAGAAATCAAAAATGAATAAAATGTTAGTTATTAATGAAATAATCAGATGGAAATAAAGTTTCACCATGTTCACTAATAAAAATACTAAATTAAAATCAAAATATTTAACATATGCTCTCAATGATTTCAAACTATAAATTATTTATCAATCTAACATAATAAAAAATTGAAAAATAATTAGATATTTACAGGCATAATAATAAAATTCCTAGACAACTTATTTAGAATAATATTTTTTTCAATACTGCCTAATCAACTTATAAATATTAGTTGATTAGTATTCATTTATTGCAGTTATTAAATTAAATTTTTTTAAATGAAATTGTTTTTGAAATAACTAAATTTCAATGTATTCAGATTTTATTGTGTGAAAACAAATGCAATTGTTAACAATAAAGCTCCATATTTCGATGATAATGCTGGAATGTTAGTAATCTGATATTAATAAAAACAATAATGAGGAGTACAGTAAAGTGCATTTTTGTTTGTCAAACCATACTCTGAATAAGTGCAACTAAAGTAAGATGAGATGACCCAATCACCCTTAAACGAAAAAGATGCAAAACGCTTTTCCAGTCATAATATCCCATTGACCGGAAAATTCTCGTTTCCCGAAACAATGGTCAATTATCATCGTAGGCATTCCTGCAGAAAACCATTGTATACCCTAGTACTATAAATTATCTTCTTCCGAAAGCGAGTTACTTTCTCTCCAAGAAAACAAATTTCTCAGTATATGCTAGCATATAACGTTGATCAGGGTTTGAAACATAACATATATCTGTCCTCTTAATGACCAATAAAAGATTTTTTTTTATTGGTTTCCGAATAGTTTACATTTTAACTTTCCATGCACAAATTTTTGGCTGGCCATTCCTTTGGCGGTAATTATAAATTGATAAAGGTATATATGTTTTAGTTAAAATACCGTCCGGTCTTGAATAATAAAATTCACTGTAATGAGGCATTTAAGTTAATAAAGTTTGTCTTGTGCAAATGTTTATCTAAAGAAAGTTTATTTCATAAAAAGCATTATCATAAGTTTATATAGTTTTTTAAGTTTCAAAACATTAATATTTTGAATTTTTCTTTCGTTTTTGAGTTTTAAAATTGATTTAGTTTAATTAAATATTATATTTATATAGTTAATTAATTATTTTTTCAAATCTAAAAATTCTATTTTAGTCTAAAATCGTGAAATATTCATTGCGATTATACATTGATACCATATGCAAATGATTAGAATTTCAGCTTAGACGAACATCATGGGTGACTGTAACGGAACCTACAAGCTATATATAAAGGAGAACAGAAGGCTGTTTTAACGTACTTAAATTATTTCTCAGTGTGTTTTTTATTTTTTTTTTATTTTATTTATTTTATTTTTGCTTGGGTATTTTCAATATGCCTTGCATAAGTATCCTACACACCATGAGAAAGCTGCCGATCGAGCACTTTTCTGAGTTTAACACAGAAGGAATTGAGGCTTATAAAGATTACAGAGTATTCATCCGAGAAATTGATATTATTGCCGGGCGTAATCAAACCACAGTGATGAAGATATATAATTGTGGATGCAGGGGAAACTAACAGACCAACGTGAACAATTATACCAACCTCGTCAAAACTACTACATGTGAAGATATGCATATTGTGAGAACATGACAGTGATGGTTCACAATTCAATATCGTATAAATAGCGCAAAAATAGGGTCTGTTAATTCGCACGTAGCATACAATATTGTACAATTCTCCTTCACCCACCAGTTTGCATTGCTGCCTTGGCTTGTCTTTACAATAAATGTTTTTGTAAGAAAGAGGAAGTAATGAATTTTCTAGTTACAATAAAAATTCAACATAAACATAAAAATCCAATGAATTTTGAACTGGAATTTTACTAAGTCATTTAAAAAATTTTCAGTAAATTGTTTAACTCCGCTCTAAGAACATAATGATTTCAAAAGATTAATTTTAAACTATGGTCACATTTGACTAAATTTATTTAACTTGTTAGAGAATGTAGTTTGTTCAAAATAAACTGAAATAATATTACTCGTATATATATATATATATATATACTGGCCAACCGGTTTTTTGCGCCTAATTTGCCAATAAATGAATGTAGAAACATCACATTTGGATGACAAGTGCACAAAACAGTTACATTGACTGCAATATAGCAGTTTACATAAGAAAAACGCAAAAATGATTTACAACAAGAAAAAGAAATCTCGCTGGAAAATCCATTATTGTAAGAAATAATAATCGCAGTTTTATGTGATAAAATGTCATAGAAGCATAATAAAAATGAATTTTATTAAGGGATATGCCCATCCCTAGCTTGAATGCATTGGCGGCATCGACTTTCCATGCTGTCAATTAAGTTGTCGGTTACCGAAATGGGAAGCGAAGACCAAACACGGAGTAAGCCTTGTCCTTTGTGGAGTAAGCTCTTCTAAAGACCTTGGAGAAGTACTAAAGCAGCAAACTGTCTACCAAGATAGTCCTAAAGATGCTCTATCGGATTCAGGTCTAAAGATCTATCTGGCCATTCCATTAGCTCCAAACCAAGACACTTAAGATATTCCTCAACAACTACAGCTCGGTGAGGTCGTCATCCATCAGAATAAAAAAATTGCCAATTGCACCGGCATATTGGCGGACATATGGATCAAGGATCTCATCCCGATATCTCAAACCAGTCACAGTTCTTCCCTGGAACACGTGCAGGTCAGTGTGACCACCGAGTGAGATCCCTGCCCAAACCATTTTTCCACCACCTGTGTAACTGTGTCTTTCAACAGTGTTAGATGGATGGTATCTGGTGCTTTGTTCTCTCCAGATCAGCAGATGTCCTGAATCTCTCCAGTGTGAATATGGACTCGTCTGTAAGGAGTACAGGAGCCCATCGCTGTCTAGTCCAGGAAACGTGTTCTCTTACACAAGATAAGCGGGCCCTTCTCTGTCGCCCGTCGAGGGGTACACGCACAACTGGTCGCCTAGCATAAAGACCTGAATTGTGATGACGTCTTCGCACCGTATTAGTGGATATTCTTCTTCCTGATGATACAGAGTGGTCTGCAACAAGTTAAGGCACATAAATTATATTTCTCCTTCGGGTCGAAAGAGCTATAAAAACGGTATTCTGCAGGTGTTGTAGCTCGTGGTCGACCTAGAACATGCCTTCTGGACATAGAAGCTTCGGTTTGATATTGATTCTAGAAAAGGTGGACCCCACTGAGAGACACATTAGGACGCCTAGCAGCAGCAGCCTGGGACAATCCATTGACATCCATCCGACCGACCGCCACCTTAACGAATCTGGAAAACTGCTTCTCTCAGACATTGCGGGACCCCATTGCCTGTTGTCAACGAATCTGCTAACAAAAGTTATAAATCAACAAACGTTACACACGTAATTACGAAAGCCTGATTTTTGCATATTTTCTCTCACTCATATATACTTGTTCTTTTCTATAAAAAAAAGGCATATGCATAAATTTGCATAAAGTTCGTTTTTATCATTTATATAAACTATAAATTTAATTGTTACTCTTATTTGTTTTTATGGTGAGCTTCGAAAAACATGTTGTTCCTTAACTTTTGGAGGTCATTATATTAAAATAAGATTGTAATTTTGTAGATGGAGATTAAAAACAATTGGCACATGTTGAATGTTTTGTAACAGTGACTACGATGTCTCAGCAAGATGACTTAGCTGAATCGGTAACATGGAGAGGCATCGGTCGCTCAAAAGGCGGTCAATTGCAATACGTTGTAGGAAAAAGTAGTTTCTCAAGATGCCCATTTCAGACTATGGAATGGTTTTTTGAAACTGGAAATGTTCGTCGAAGATTATGCTTGTAACAATGTAAAACGAGTATCAGTATTTAACACTAACAGCGAGAAGAAACCGCACTATGATCGCCCTTTTCTTGAAACAGCACCTTCAGAGGGCTATTGGTAACATAGTTTCGACTCAAACTATTTGAAAACGACTCTACCATGTGTGTCTGTATGATTTGTATGGTATAGACCTATGGTTTGTGTTTCATTACTTTCCTCAGAAGATGGGCGCAAGAACATCTCAGATGGGGACGAGATGAGTAGAGCAACATGCTCTTCACGGATGAGTCTCGTTTTAGTGTACAACTTGAAAATAGGTGGAGGGAGGCGGAGTGATAATATGGGCCAGTATTTCTATCAATGGACACACCGAACTGGACATTATCAGGTAGGGAACACTAATGGCTTAGTGATAGGGGATGGGATCCTCAGACCTATTGTAGTCTTTTAAACTGTAGAGGGGGAGGCATTCATACTCATGAATGATAAGGTCAAATCGCATTGTGCTCAAGTAGTGGACAATTTCCATTTCGACGTTGCTAGTCGCTTATCATCCGCAGAAACATTTCAGCAGTTGGAAAGCTCTCTTCCACAGGAGTGAGTCCCTGATTAATAGTCTCATTAATTTCATCTTTATAGGTGTGCGACGTTTCTTTAAGTCAGGGAAAGCATACCCCTTATTGAAACTCCTTTGTATCTGAGAAATAACATTTTTGCTTGCTTCTATAATATGCACGAATCGTGCATTTTTGGTTTACCGACAAATGTAGTCAAAAAATTTAATTATTTCTTGTTCGTTGCTTCTTCTTTTTTTCTCATATCTTACAACACATATGCATCATATATCAGTCACTAAAACATTTATAGTTTATTTATTTACTGTTCAGCAGTTTATATCCGAAATCAAAATATTCCCTAATTGTTGTCAGCAGTGTATTATTTATACACGAAATATATACAAAAATATGATTTAGAAAAGTCGTTCCCAAGACATTAATTTTTCAAATCATTATAGTTACTATTAAGTGAAATCTTTCTCGATAATTAGTTTGCAAGTTTTGACGTCAGTCTGGCTGTTGGTACTGTTTCCTGCCTGGTCTTAAAAAATAAAAATGTGATAGATATTAGTTGTACTAAGTGTTTTGCGTGAGAATGAAATGATTGCAGTGAGTGTGCATATTATTAAACACATTATATTATTTAGAGCTTTGATACCGCACTGATGCATTATTCCCCTAATAACTTCTACTATATATGTGGAAAAATGATACATGAAGCCCAAAAATTTTACATCAACCCTTTAGTGGAAAACGCATATCACCTTTATTTCGAATGCGAAGTTGGAGATCAAGACGAACCCAGCGCCCCACATATTTTCTATTTTTTTTTTCCATGGGAAAAGTCCCATGTGGCTGAGAGACCAAAGGAAAATAGCAATGTGATTATACTACTACTCCTGCGATTTGGAGGGAACAATTTAATCACATAAATGCTCGCTACTTCTGAATGGTACAACCTCTTAGTAAAAGAACAAGGAAAAAAAGAAAAGAAAATTGAAAAGTACTGTACCCAAATTTACCATCTGCTATGCTATATTATACTTCAATTCTGCAGGATGAAGAATTTCCCATTCGTAAATTCCAGATGAGTATTTTATTGATATCAATAATCAGTTTTCTTGTGATGCCCTACAGATGGAAAGTTACATTGAATAAAAAGTACTTCTGACAGTTTTCGATACCTGAATATAATGATGTTATACCTACACCACAGATCTTGCCTCAAGAAGAACTTTTACTGTTCAAATCTATAGCTGCCTAGGATTAAGGTAGGTAACTTGCAACTAACTTAGAGAACGAAATTTATTTTAGGAATGTGTCTTAGTGACTTTGTTTCGTAATTACCATAAGAAATTTCTGCCTTATGTTATAGCAGAAAAACCTGGTTTTTCTGTTCTGACGTCAATGGCTTAATAACGGTTCTCAAAATTGAACGTGACCCTTCGCAATGACAGCTATTCATAGATTCTTTCAACACCATCCGTTCTTTCAAAATCCATCATTACTAGTGTCATAAAAAATTCTTCTACTATCCTAGCACATAAAAACTTGAAACAATGAACAAGAGTGGGCCAAATTTCAAGTACTTAGATAACAAATCTTCTAAAATAAGCGAATCTTAACTAAAGAATGAATGTAAATTTTTGATAGCGTGCTCGTACAAAATGAGATAGAGCCTGGGAATGTTTTCTACGAATTTGTTTAGGAAATGTGAAGTCAAATGACTGTAGGAGTTTCGTGATGGACAAGTTGTCTGCTCTGCATGTAAGATACTTGGTTGCACTATGCCTCTAAAAATACATTTTCTATAGTGTCATTTGGATTTCTTGCCTAAAAATGTAGCTAGGTTAGTGATGAGCACGGTGAGGGATTTCACCAGGAAGTTGCAGAAATAGAGAAAAATACCACTACAGTTTAAAAATTGTTCATTACAATGTTGACAATTTCAGTTGGGCAATTTTAAGGATGATTCTGAGAAAATGAATAAGCGACAAATTGACCTTACAGCATAAAAGTTAAAAGGTACATGCATTTCTAAGCACATTGTTTCCTACTGAAAACATTAAGTTACAAATATCTGAGGAATGGAAGTCAATTTCGAATTTGCATAGTCATATTCGTATTCGGCAACCCTAAGATTAGCAATAAATGGTTATTTTATTTTATGGCCCAGAGAAAAAAAATATCGAAATTTATTGTCCTTGTAATTAAAAGCGGGGTGATTTTATTTAGCAGCATTTATTTTACTAATGACCAACTCTGAACTTAACTGGATACAATCCAATAATTTGTAATAGGGTTATTGCAGTTGAACTAGTTACGCATTGAACTGAAAGGCCTTTGCATGACTATTCAATTCTCTCCTGTCTATCAATTTCTGTAACATCTGTTACTTTATCACTACCAATATCTAGTGTAATGCGACAAGAGAGATTCCGACACAGGGGCGTATTTGACATTCATGCGGTCATTTGCTACTTATCATTGGCGGAGGTGGGAAAAGCATTTGTCTGGTAAAAGTAATGGATTGTAACAAATGAGGCATCAACCATCTTCTAAAATGGAGCAACTTAAGCAACTTGCTTATCTTCATAAACAAATGACAGCAGTTCCTGTCATTATGAATATAAAAACTAAAGATGACAATTATATCTTTTCATGTTAAACTTTGAAATGGGACAGATGTCGAAGAAGAAAGTTTAACAAGGATATTACTGACATTTTATTCCTGCATTTTTTCCTTTTCATTTCACTATACTTATCATTTTTAATTGTAATTATCATTTCGAAGATTTTATTCGTAGAATTTTTGGTATTTTTAACAAGTGTTGAAAAAGATAATTTTTACTGACTTCTTTTTTATGTTTAACGATTAATAAATGGATATTATTTTTAGATATTAGACGACAGAAAAGCGAAAACACATTATTTTCAGCAAAAACATTCTTATTTTCAATAATTTCCAATGTTCAGATTACAGCATACAACAAGAGAAATAACTGTTGATTAGTAAAGCATATTGCAATGATCAATTGGCAGAATAATCTCAATAATTAAAAATATTTTTTTCAATTTTCATTTAGTGTAATTAATAATATACGGTATATATATTATTATAATATATTATGTACTTTTTAATCTCTGTATTTAAACAGACTGCAATTTAATTTTTACGTAAGTCATCATTAAATATGTAAAATGAGATTAAAACAGTTTTTCACATAATTACTTTATATGATTTTTTAAAGCAGAAAATCAAGAATATTAATTTTAATGGAATATTTATTTGAAATTCCACAAGTCAGAAAAAATACGATAATAATTAAAAAAATTAAAATTCAATAAAATTGATATTCAGTCTTATTAAAAAACTTATGAAGAATTAAATTTGAAATCATAATCAAACTGTTTAAAAACACATCATAAGTTGTTTTTTTTTTTAACTTAGTACAAATTACTATACAAATCTAATTTTCTTCTGGATGTAATCAATATTTATTGTTTATCATTTAACAGATTGAAAAGCATCATGCAATTTTTTAATAATATAGATAAATCTCTTATCTGAATGAAAATGCTATAACGAAAATGAATAAGAAGTTGTAAGCAACAAATAACATTTTAATTACAGTGACAGAAGTTTAATTTAAATAAATTAACGGATGGCAATAAAAAAGCGATTAATCCAAGTTAAGAAAGTTAATAGCATCAGTAGAACTACAGTTAACATCAAATATCTATTTGGAGTCTATAAAAAATAAACTTCTTTTAATTGTCTTTACTCTGTAACTATTATTTTACTGCATTTCTAACTTATTACACAACCAATTTGTATTCGTTTGTCTGAAAGAATGCAAATTCGAAGACTTCTTACTTCGTGGGATTACGTAAGACTTTCAGATTTGTCAGATTCAATATAAAATATAGTTCTTATTTGCGGCTGCGATCTTGATTGCTTTTTGTGATTGGACTGTCTCTTATAAACTATATCAAGGATGAATAATATGCTTATCTTATTATTTATAGATAGCTTGAGAGATTTATCATGCAAACAGCTAAAACAAATAAAATACGATATAGTTTCGTATCCATCTAATGTAAATGAAACTTTAAGATACATAAGTAAAACAATTGCATTTACTTTTAGGTGACTTGTATCCTCTAGATAGAAAAAAAAGTATTATTTTAAAGTATTGATTTTTAGTTTTTTTTTTTTTGGTATATGCTTAATTAAATCTTTTCTTATCTGAATTGCTTATTTAATTATAAAAAGTTTTCCTTAAAAACATGGAAGTTACTCCAAAAACAATATCATAACGCAGAACTCAATTTCAAAATTTAATACTAATTTTTAAAAATAAATATCAAAATTATTAAATGAAATGTAGGATTTTAACACATATCTAACAACTGTGCAAAAATCATTTCATTGTGTAAAATGCCATTGTGTAAAATTTCTTCTAAGATACTATTTGACCTGAAATTCATTTTAACATTGTTTAAGTGTTGCTGGTTTACTATTGTTAACAGTTTTACTACAGTTCTTGTGGTTACAGAGTTTCGTTCACTCGAATAATGTAGCTCTATTATAAAACCTTTTCTGAAATTTTTTAGCCTCTCTCAGAAGGAGCAGAACAAGTGCGGTAAAAGAATTCTCTTCATAGGAGTTAGTGATTGGAGGCTGCAGAGATTTCACACGGGGAATAGATGGTTTTTCTGAACTCACAAGTTCCATATTCTCACGACAGTCATCAAATCTCGAATAATATGAGCAGCAAGGTCATGGAGAAATATTCCGCATTGTCTGTAGAAAACGTAGACTGTAGAAATTTTCTAGCAGATATAAAAATTCCGACTGTCCTTGTAGGCATTCTTCTTTGTTACAATATACACAATAAGACCTTTATATGAGTAACTAAAGGGTGAATGTGATTTTTAATGTACGAAATCCGCCTTAGATTTTTTTTTTTATACAGAATGTAGACGGCGTTACTCTTACCTGCGCATTGTGAGCATGCATTGAAAAGCTTATCATTAGCATATCACAGCATGTTGTAACCTCGTTTAAATGTTACTTTTGTTGCATGGTGTAGCAATTTTAATAGGCAGTATTATATCAGATTGTCAAGATGAAAGTGTAGTTTATTCCATAGTTATAGTTTATTCAGATTTGCATATGATTATAGTATCTCCAATTTAGGGATGATAATAGATGATTCCAGTATTTCTGTTTAGAAAATGCAAAATTCATTTTAAATTAAATCGTGTATTAAATAAAAAAGACTTACATTCAATTGCATAATGATAATTTCATTAATATATTTAAAGGATAACTGGAATTGAATCGAGAGAAAACTTATTATAAGAACATCAGATAATTTTAATAAAGGTTTGGAATAATGCCGTTTAATATGTTATAAAAGCTGTATATAAATTTAATGAATGATATTATACTAAAATCTAATATCATGCCTGAACCTTGAAAATTCCATTATAGAAGTCATTTTAGCTATCACATAAAAATGTCACATACAATGACAAATTTCTTTTTAAAATTGGGTGTACATCAAATTTTATTTATATAAATATTCTTTTGAACGGTTCATTTAAAATTTGCCAATATATTAAATAAAACATAGATTAAAAATACGAAATTTTAAAAAAGTTATAGATTTGGTCAAATCATGTTATTGACACGAAATTTGTGCAGATATCTAGCGTAATAACAAAAAGAATTCAAAGATCAACTTATATAAAATATTATTTTTTAAAAATAACTTCAGTTCCAGAATAAAAGTAAACTATCAAGATGTGACATTTCGACTATTTTAATTATCTTTTCATATGAAAAATAAATTGTATTATCTTACTTATAAATATTATATACCACAAACTCATTTAATGAATTTTTCAGTTAAAACACTACTTAAATACTTCTAAATATACAATAATATCTAAAATTAAGATACATTTTATAAAATTTTAAAATTAAAAATGTTATTGACAATGAAGATATAAAAGTTTTAAATAAATATTTATCAATTTACATATATGTATATATATATATATGTTATAAAAAATTATGCCCGACAGATAAATTTATAAGAAGAGAATGTTTATAAGAACATGTAAATCATGCTTTGCGCATATTGTTGTCATTTTTTCCATTAAAGTATTGCACAACTTTTGATTCAACATAAATAATTAAAAAAGTAATGCTTACTGTTCAAAATACTTTAAAAGACAAACTAAAAGTATATTTACAAACCAGTAAATATATCTTTTATCTGTTGTGTTTTTATTTTTTTTATTTGTAATAGAAGAAAAAAATAGTAAATTGAATTCATCTCGCTTTCAAAAAAGTACAGGAATATAATTTTAATGTATATAATGTCATGAAACGTAAATCTCTTAACAATTAATCATTCATTTTGTTTTAAAACATGTTGATTAAAATAATATGTATCTTTTTTAAACGTGTTTTTTGTTTAATTAAATTCCATTACAATTTTTTTAAATGAACAAAAATTCATTACTGTATGAAATTAAAAACAAAATTAATATTTTGTTTGTTCTCATACAGGAAATTTTTAATCTTAGGGAATTTTCTTCGGATGTATCAGTTTTTCATTAATAAACAAAAATTATAGAAATTTTTTGAAATGGCATTATTTATAATGCTATAAGTTTCTGTGAAGAACATATTAAGGACAGTTATTTCTATAAATAATCTATGTCTCTTGCTTTGCAGTTACTCTTCGAAAGTTATATGCAATTGTATCAAAACTTATTGTTGATACATTAAAGTTTTCAAGGGTTTTACTAATTCAAATAAATATTTTTCATTTTGAAAAATATTTTATATCAGCAAATTAAAAAAAAAGTGAGATATAAAAAAAAACGAAAGAATATATTTTATGTACTGATTTTAGTTAACTAAAAGAATCCATGAATGCAATAACATTCTCTACGTTTTAATTAATTATATCTTCCATTTTAACAATGGAGAAATCACATTTAGTGTTTAAATTTGACGGAGAGTTTTGAAATTTGTGATTATAACTTAATCCTTCACCATTTTATAATTAGCTTCATTAGTCGATAATAACTAACTTTAAATTAGCGTACTTATATCAAAAGCCCAAAACAAATTTACAAAGTTTTCGTGTATAATAATAGGTGTGTAAACTATTAAATAAATACAATTCCTGAAGTAGAATAATTATTAAATGATTAAGAAGATAGAAGTAATAGAATTATATTATTTACCAGTAATACATTGTTTATCGTTGAACAATAATTATCGTTTTTTGATAAAATAAACCATAATCAAGGATTTCAACTTTAAAAGAACAAATATTTTGAATTCTTAATCAATTTAATTATACTTACGGTTTACGTTTTTACTAATTTTTTAGAAAAATATTTCAATTCGATGTGTTAAGAATATATATGATTAAAGTCAACGTTTTAAACATATTTATATTATAAAACCTATTTTTGTAGTTACAATTATTTATCTAGGTTTTTATGAACATTTTACTTGTTTGTAACAAAACAATTTTGAAATCATTTTCCATAATTTATTATCAAACGATCAGGTTTAAATAAATTTCAGATACGTAATAAGCATGCATAAAGTAAAATTCCCAATAATATGCTTTAAAGGCAGGAAAAAGTATTTGATATTTCACATTGTTATTAATTCATTTTTCATTTTCATTTAAGGATATCCTATTTTTATACGAGTACACATATTAAAAGTGCAAAAGAGATATAATGACAAGTATCTAAACAATTTTTTTTATTCTTCTGGTACAATTAATATTTCCTTTAATACTTATGTAATATGAAATAATTAATCTATTTATTTGTGCAAGAATAAGCTAATTTTACATAGAAGCGTCAGTCAATGCACAAATTTACAGAGTGTTATAAATGTATAGGTATTATATAGATTGATCTTAAATGTGGTTGCTCCTTTTAAATTCTGTTTTATTTAGATTTGAAGCTATTATTATCCTTTTAGCAAATTAAGATTAACTGTATAGTTATAGAGGTATGTATTAATTTGTTAACTTTTAATGTAAAGTAATCTAATGTCTTTGATACTGGAGATAATGTACTAAATATTGTTTTCATCGTTCATCGTCCTTTTTGTTGTCGAAATACATTAATTTAAAGAATTTATGTAATAAATTTGATTGTAATTTCAAATTATTCTTACATATTAAAATTAAAATAAGTACTTAATGAAAAATATACGATTAAGAAATGAAAAAATTATTGCAGTAATAAATAAAACTCGTGATCTATTGAATAATTGGCAAATAAAGAAATAAAATTTTGAACAATTAAAAAGCGGAATGTTTATTACTTTTATTTACTTCCTTGCATTTAAAATAAAGACAATAAAAAATAAGAAACACATTTAAGTACATAAGTAAAACATTTTCGTAAAATTTGAACTAAGACATTTCAAATATAGTTATTAATTATATCAAATAATTATCAGGACATATAATGAAATGATACATCAATAAAAAGATAATTTTAAATCTGTTGATAGAATTTTTTTTTATTACCATATTGTATGAAATATTGAAACTTGGAAACCAGTTTTTAAATTATCTAACGATACATTAATTTCTTTAGATTCATTTTAATTTAATCTGCTTTCATTCTATTATTGTTCATTGCTACTTAGCACAACATTTACTTTTAAGAAACCCTCGACGTTGTTAGGAAAATATATATAAAACAATTCTAGTAATTAATTGCGTTTGTCGTAGGAAAACATTAATTAATCAAATATAAATTAAATAAATAATGTCTTTTAAAATGGCGAAGAAAAAAAGAAAGTGAAGATTTGAATACTGTTTTAACTACATTTGCATTATCTTCTTTTCTTCACAAATGGATTGTTAATCAAGAATCTAAAAGGAAATCTATGATTCAAGCACAAAATAATGTTGGTAAAAAAATTTGTATATGATTTTGTGAATTAAATACAGGATTTCTAGAAACATAAGGCGTAAAAATGAAATCCAGAGAGACATTTTTGTAGTTTTAATTTATACATGAGATTTATTTTTGATAAGATTTATTTTTTACCAATTTAATTATAGATGAAGCCAAGAGAATTGTTTTATTTGAGAAAAGCATTATTCCATGGAAAGCATTTGGATTAAGCGCTAAGTATGCTATGAGAAAAATTAGTTAGTATATAAGAGTAGAAGTAAGAATGCAAATAATCCATAATTCGATTAAAATTGAATTAAAAAACAATAATTTAACTTCATTTTCTTCTGTGTTTAAGACAAAAGAAATAAAAATATTTTTATTAGTTATCACAGTTCATTGCATGCTTTGTTCACAACTATAACTGAGTAACTAATTAATTCGGCAAGTGTACGGAGTGTTATTTATGCTGAGACAAAAAAGAATTTACGACCTAACTGATCATAAAAAAGGATTGTGCTCATAAATAAAGTATTGGGTTATCGAGAATTGCAGAATGAAATGTATTCACCATGAAAAGAGATTCATGTAAACTTCACTATAGTGAAATAATTTTACTTAAAAAGTATTTAAAAAAACTACTTTTTATGATAAATATATATATTTTTTTAATTTAAAATAAGAAACGCCTTTAAAATAATAAAATCAAATGAAAAAAATTAGATAGAATATTTAACATATCTGTGTGGATTGGATACTTGTCTATGTTTTTATTTTAACAAAAATGCATAAGAAAGTTAAAAAAAAAAATCATATTAAGATTACACCAGTGAATTGAAAGAAGAGTCGGAGTGAAAAATAAAAACTCATTACGAATTTTATTAGATGCGTAACATCGGTCTAATTTTTACGCTGTCTGCTGAATTAATAGAGGAATCGCATGCAACTTTACATGCATGTAATCCCTCTACCAGTGGCGTACTATGAGCGGTTTTTTTTTCATATCTTCCATTACATTATGAGTTAGAAAAAAATCAGGCTTTAAAATGAATATCATTTTTTAAATGCTAGTTTGATTATTACTCTTGAAAGTTTTACTTTTAGGGAAGATTACAACTAACATTCACTTAAAATCCAAATTTATTCATACTGAGGAATAATGAGTCATGATTCATGAATATTGAAATCGGATTTATTTTACTTAGTTTTTTTTTGTCCAACCGTAGTGCCGCCTTTAAAAATAACTCTTCCTATCTACGAGCAGTACCTCAGAAGACAGATTTTTATTTAAAGTGCTCAAATGTCGTTCACTTGATTTTCAGATTAAATTGTGGTGTAATTATGTTCACAACACTTGTATGCTAACGGGAAGGCTGATACATAAAATTAGGTTACAATATTATTAATTTTTTTTTTTTATAAAATAAATTCTGAAAATATTACGGATATTCATTGTATCTTCCTAAATATCTTTTCGCTGTTATTAATACATTTATTCAGATGAAATAGTGTTTCCAGTTAATTTTACATTGACTACTGAAACCATATGTGAAATATTTCCTATCCGTCTTTTCTCCGTATACTATACAGGTTTTTATATTAAAATATTATTTGTGTATTTCTCACTGCAATTCTTAGAAAAAGTTAATAAATTTAGTTTATAGTGTAAAAGTATTAAAGGTTCTAATGCAAAGTGTGATAATTTGAAGCAAATTTTAATTAGTTGAGTATTGGAAAAAAAATAAATGGGATCAAAAAAATATAATTAAAAATAAAATAAATTTTAATGTAATATTCGATCATTGATAAGGTGCATTATGTAGAAAATATACTTTAATTATAATTTTTATGCTAAATGTTAATATATATAAACCGATCTGTTATACCTTAATAATCTTTACATGAATGGTAAATAACACCATGTTCACTCTCAAATTTTATTGTGTTTAAGAGAAAAAAACTTTTTAAAGTTCTTAAGAATAAAAATAAAAAACAGAAAATAAAAGAAATGTTTAAGAGAAAGAGAAAGAAAGAATAATATAAAGAATATTGTTTAAAGTAAATAACATTTATACTTCAAAATGAAATTTCACTTTGATTGTATATTATTAGAGTTTATATTTTTCATACAAATCTACTAGGATGGATACTATTTTTATATTCTTTAAATTGTACCATAGTTTATTAAAATAGAAGATATTCATACTCTTATATTTCATTTAAATTTCTTTGTGATGCAGAATACATTTTTTGCATATTTTCTTTCAATGTTGCTATATCATGAAACAGAAGAACATGTTTATTCTCTTCTATTAAAGTTTTCTTATTTGGAAATATTTAATTCCAGCATAATTAAAAACGCATATTTTATTTTTAGAATATAACAAGGAATGTAAAATTTTAAAATGCATGTTCAACTTTACTTATAAACTTTTTAAAAAATCATTCAGCGTCATCTTATTTTACTTAATGGTCAGATCATGGGAAAAGCAAACAATCCCACTTATAACAACAAAAAGAGCAATTGTAGCATAAAAAAAAAGCATGAAAAGACAATGAACATATCAGACAAGTTAGAAGCAAGTTAATTATTGGCAGATTCAATTTTTTATTACAATGTAAGTAGATTTTGCTTAAAATGTTTAACTTAATTTTCTATTTTTATGGAAGAATCGACAAACAAGTCAAAGCTTTCATTGCCATTTAAAAGATAAAATACTTCCTTTTCATGGCTTTAAGTACTTTATGTAAATTTAAAGATAGAAAATGCTTGTTTCTTTTTTTCAAAAGAACTTTAGAAATAAAAAATTACATTCCCATCTTTAGATAGCATCTTCTCTTTTGATACAAAATAAATTTTTGAGCGATGTATTTTTATTAATAACCAATTTTTGATATTTAACCATATGATACTGAATTTTTACTCATATATTTTTTGTGCCTTTGGTTTCAAACATGTAACTTTGAATGTAAATGCAATATTAATAAAATTTGAAAGGAAAATTGCTTCAAAAGTATCAAAATTGTAATGTCTTTTAATTTTATGTGGAAAAAAAAAAAAAGGAACTCAAAAATCTAATTTTTGCATTAAGTTAATTTTCAATTTTAAGGTTTTATTAATTAATTACATTTGAAATTTGCAAAGGTGATGTTATTTATGTTGAATTAAGGACAATTTATGCTGTCTATGAAGAACACGTGTAAAAACATTAACTTCTCCCTTTGTAAAATACATGTTTAAAACTTATTAATGAATAGGACACTTCACAAGAAAAGAATATAATTAACTGTAGTTTCCTAACTATTAACTGTATAAAATTAATTTTCAAAAATGAAAATTTATGTGTCAACATGATATTAATTAAATCAATGGAATTATTATTCTAATAAATAACAATGATTTCAATGATTAACAGAGATAAACCATTTTTTTATTTTCAATGTGTTTGTTATTTTTTTTATGCATTTTTAAAAACACTTTGCAATATTTTAATAGAAAAAATGGAATGGAAAAAGACTGTTCATTCTAAGAATATTCTTATTGTAGCAATAGTTTTTTTTTAATTATAGAAACTGTAGTTATTCGTCATTTTCATTTTGATTGTGTTCTCTGCTGGTTTCTATGGAATACAATCACTTAATCGCTTTTCTGTTGGAGGTCTGCTTTACTAGGTAGCGTCTTTGTGAGGCCAATTTTCTCGAGTGAGTGGTCCTTCAAACTTAGATTGTGAGGTATCCTTTTCAAAAGAATTTCTTTTAAGTTGGATGGCTGATATTGGACCCTCGCCAATTGCTCATCTATAAAGTCGTCTAGTGAAGCGTTAAACTTTAATGATAGTCTGACTTATTTCTCTTTCAAAAGTTAAGTAATTAGTTACCATCAGTAAGAGTTCTATAATTGCGTAACTCCATTAAAACTGAGAATGCTGTTCAAAGAAAATGCTGCTAATCACTAGGTTCTTAAATTGCAAACCTACAATTTTTATCTATACTTGATGATAATCTGATCAAATTTCAGCTTAATAGATAGATTTTTAAAAAGAAGGTAAATCTATAGCTTGAGTGAATTAATTTATCTTTATTTATCTCCCACTATACATTATAATTAACGTACGCTGATGCGCAGTCATTTTTTATGTTCGAGTTACAAACAAATTCAAAATAAGTCTTAAAATTCAAAAAAGTAACTTTTTCGTTATACAGTTGTTTTTATTTAAGATGATTTTGACATCTTGTATAACTTACAAAATTATATAAAAACATGTTTGTGTATGTATTTCTGACATCTATATAAGTATACAATTATTTTAAAAGACTGTGGTGAGTTTAATTTTTCTGTTTGAATATAATTAATGTTACATATGTTCCTTCATATAAAAATTTATTTAGAAACGTTATTTACATTTCTTTAAAGACTGCAAAGAACAGGTTAACCTTTAACTTTTGAGGTCAATGAATTGAAATTGATGACATAATAAGAAAATTATCAATTTTGAGAAACACTCTTATGCTATCACATAAAAATTAGTTACCTCTAAATTAAATTTTAGGCGTAATAATATTGAAAATATTTTGATAGTGTACATTATTTGTGTAGATTTTATTGAAACCTTTAAACTAGTATATAGTTTATGCAAAAAGTGAATTGAATTATTTCTAATTAATTTCATGTGCGTTTCAAAAAAAGAAATCTTGTGCCAAATCTTGTTAAGACTAAAAATTATTTTTCATATCCTTAAATGAAATACGAATATTTTGTTTTTGTAATGTTACTAAAAAATTAGTATTATATTTTTGTGCTGAACCACATAAAGAGATATTTTTACAAAAGCAATTACCTTTATTGCCTCGATGTAAAATAATTGAAAATAGAGAGCACCTTCAATTTATCTTTTAAACGAGAATTATTCTTGACGATATTAATTCGCACTAACTGATATATGAATTTATATTAACAATAAATAATATATATTGTGAATGATGCATTCATAGGAACTCCTATACTACAAACTATTGCACAAGTTCATGGCTTAAAGGTCGTTTGGTATTAACCAGTAGATACTAGTAAGGTATATATACATATATATATATATATAAACATATATATATATATAATGTTTGACATCTAACTGGCCTATATTCTGTTTGTTACTTATTTATCTTGCATCGAACTGATATATATATATCAGTTCGGATGCAAATAAATAAGTATGTAAACAGAATATAGGCAAAAACAACATTTGCATTTAATCATTTAAATTAAATGCGATCTTTCTAAAAATGTTTAAAAGAATAAATGGAACCCATAAAATCATTTATTACATTAATGAATATACATTTGAATTCGCGTACGAATAAGTATTTATTACAAAACAAACGACTATACAAAACAAATAAACATTTTGTAATGAGAAAGAGACAAATTTTATTTTTTACTGTGTTTTTAATGCTTTCCTATGAAAAGAACTATAAATACATTTTACGTGAAGTGCAAAGAATAAGCAGATCGGTATTTGAGAGCAGTGTGGAAGAAATTTCGGAGATATTCAAATAGATAATGAGGCTGTTATAATCAGAATCAATAAACAACCATATACATTTTAATTTATTTCAGTTATCATTGAGGTCAATGAATGACGATTGAAATCTTTTATCATATGTACAAATTTTTGTGGAAATACTCAAATTCTTTATTTTTTTATTTAATCTGAGAACGTTTTTCAGAAAAAGTTTTAGCTAGAATGAAATTTCAGATTCTCTTGAAAGCTTTTAGGGAGTTTTTGCAGGAGCACTTCAACAAATGTCGATTACTTTTCCTTTTTTAAATGATTTTTTTTACCCTACTTTATTGAGAGCTAAAAAAGATGTGTAAGTATTTTTTATTTAAAAAAGCATAAGCATATTTGAAATTTCAAATTAATTAATTAATTTTTCTCATTAAAAATTTTAAATGCTTGTATAACATATTCACAATACAAAATTCAATTTCCTTAAAAAAAAATTCGCCGGTTTCATTCAAAATAAAATAACGTTTCCTTTTGTTCTATTGAAAAAATTTACGTTGAAGATTTGATAATAAATATATCAACGTATTATAGATAATAAATTTTATCAAATTTTCTCTCCGTAATCCGACAATATAAGTTTCAAAACTGAAAAATATAATATCAGATTTTTAGATGCTTTAACTTTCAGTGATTTCTAAAAGATTTTCTATTTGCAAAGTAAATGGATGAGTCTTATTTATTTTTATAGCGTTAAGATTTTTAAAGATTTAAAAACGAGATACACCATTTTTAGTAGTGGATTCCATACTTTTTGGACACTATTTTATATACACTCATGTCCATAAATTAAGGATAATTCAGAATCACACAGAAATTGAACTCTAAAATAAAAATTTCACCTGTAGAATCATCATCACACATCTTGAAGAAGAATATGCAAATTACAGGAAACCACCAGATGGCACGGATAGTACGTCACAATGACGAGTGTAAGAGAAGGGAGTATAAGGAATGGTGGAAAAGAAGTAAAATTGTTCACAAGCGCTTTTAAAGCCTTTCGGTGCAATAACCGCATAGTTATGGCACAAAGGAAGCATTTGGATGATTTTTTACGTGGTGGTATCGGACGACTGGAATGTGGACGCCAGCTGGAAGTATCCGAGAACTTGGAATCGCCCAGAGTGTCATCTCAGGCTTTGGCAACGATTCGAAGATGATGGTAATGTGAGTAGATGTTACAGCACAGGTCGCCCCCCCGAGTTACAACGCCGAATGAAGACCGGTATTTAGCAGTTTACTGCCAAAAAAACAGACGGAGCACAGCATCAGACCTGTCTCGTCAGCTCTCTTCAGCTACCGGTACAACAGTTTCAAGGCAGACCGTGTACAGACGCTTAGGGCACATTGGTCTATATGCTCGTAGGCCTGTCAGATGTGTTCCACTTACCGCAACTCACTGTCGTCTGCGATTAACCTGCAGTAGAGAGCATCCATTGTGGACACCGCAACGGTGGTCTGGTGTGATGTTTTCCGACGAGTCAAAGTTTAGTTTGCAGTCTGATTCACGCCGGGCTTTCATATGGTGAGCGCCAGGTACCCGTTACCACTAAGAGAACACCATTGAACGACACCGTTACGGTGGTGCAGGATGGATCGTTTGGGGAGGAATTATTCTTGGTTCCAGGGCTGTCTGCATGTTCAGAGTGTAACGATAACAGGCCACATCCATCAGGATGTCATTCTGGAACAACATGTACGTTTGTTTCGGGGCGCTATGGGTGCTGAATTTCTGTTTATGGATGACAACGCCGTCCCCTCACCGTGCAAACATTGTGAACGAATGCCTTCAATTGGAGGATATCACCCGTATGGATTGGCCGGCATACTCTCCGGACTTGAATCCAATAGAGCATGTGTGGGATATGCTTGGCCGACCGTTGCAGCCGTCAACCCCCTCCCACCCTTTCAACCGGAACTTCGGAGGCATTGCTTGATGGTGGTGTAATATTCCCAAGATCAGATTGATATTTTGATACTCAGCATGCCTAGGCGTTGTAAGGCCTGTATTGTATCGTCCAGGAGACATACTCCATATTAACCATCATACTAACCATGTTATACTGTTTTTTGTAAATGGGTTCTTTTTTTTTGAAATTTGCTCAGGGAGTAAAAATCGCAATTTTTATTAATTATGTCAAACATATAGTATCGTTTTTGCTCTTTACCTTTTGTTTAATAAATAGACTTGACAAATAAGTCAAATTTGTTTTGCTTCTGTCTCTTTCTTTGCCTGAACTTCATTATCTTAATTTATGGA
This sequence comes from Caerostris extrusa, assembly GCA_021605095.1. Taxonomy (NCBI): domain Eukaryota; kingdom Metazoa; phylum Arthropoda; class Arachnida; order Araneae; family Araneidae; genus Caerostris; species Caerostris extrusa. The sequence goes on from BPLR01003312.1 coordinate 142,046, forward strand.
CATGAGGGTAATTTAGGTATTAGCTTAAAAATGAATATATTTTTTATTTTCATTATTTACGAAGTTAAAATTTTATAACTTCACATAAATTGTTGGAGACAAAAAAGGAATTTTTTTTAAATAATTTAAAATAATATATTTTTTTAGTATTCAAAAGTGGGTGGAGGTGGAGTTATATAGTTAAGTGTTTGGTTAATTTGCATTTTTTGTTGAAATTGTTCAGAATAACCAAAAATAAAAACACTTCTAAAATTCATTTATACCTCACTCTTGGTCCAGCAAGTGTTTTGTACTAGATAACAAACAGGTGAATTATTTCCTGTTCAATTTTGACTAGTGAGGGTGTTACAATCACTGTTTTGAAACTACTAGTGATTATGGCAATGCCTCTTACCGACATTTCAAATTCCTGGATGAACAATTTCCTTTTGAAAATATTACTCCATACTTACAGGTGTACTTCACTATATAAGGTTTCTTATGACAATATGACCGATATTGATATTTTGAAGTGAATTCGGGTCCATGAATATATCATGATAGACCAATGGAATTTTTTTTTTTAATTACGTCAGTAAATTTTACCGAATTAGGTAATTAGGTAGAATTATAACATTTATGTAGATATTCAAATAAACAATAAAAGAAAATTATATTTAAGATCGCTTTTTTACAAATGAAACACTTAGTCTAAAATTTCTCGGATCATTCCATTAAATGGAATACAAAAAAATTCATATTTTTCACAGATTTAACAAACATATTTAAAATTTATATAATATGCACAAGTAACTTATTATTCGATTCTATTTTATTTTTCATGATATTATTTTTCGTTCAGGATATTAATAACACAAATTATCTCTTTAAATAACCAATCAAAAAAAAAATTATGCCATTTGAAATAAATATAATATTTTTGTAGTTTAAAATTTTTCACATTAGAAGCTCAGATGTCGTTATAATGCTCTAAAATCATAAAATAGATGAATATATATATGTATTTTAAATTATTGTGAATATTACTAATTTAAATGTTAATGGCAGCTTTGATGTTGATATTTACTATAAACGCTGTAAATATATTATATTTTATAGAAGGAATATCAGTATCACTGTTTTATTGAAATAAAACATTATTAAATAACTTAAAATAAGTTGTGTAACTTAATAATGATTAATAATGAATTAACCGTAAAAGAATTCATTCTCAATTTATTTACGAAACAAATTCCATAAAAATTATTTGAAACTCATATATCTTTTATCAGTTAAATAACTTGAGTAGATTTAGATATTTAAGATCAATAGCCGCGAGAAGGAACTAATCTAAAGCAAACATAAACAGAATTACACTACGTGACATTGAAAATACCACACCATGAACTTATGTATATAATGTGAGGTAAATTGGTAGATAAAAAAAAAAAATAGTATCGAACACTAAATAATGTTCATTGCAATTACGTCTGTTCGATGAATGAAAGATCAGAGGACATCAGTTGCCAGGAAAGCACCTAGTTAACTTACAGTGCTTATTGACTGATGCCTGTCGTTTGGGAAGGATTTATCTTAACGGTAAATAGCATTGAACGCTACTTTTTCTTAAAACGAAGTGTAGTGCAGCCCATCAACCATATATCATTGGCCCTTTTAGAGTCACTAATATGGACCAGTGCCGATGTGACCAAGCTAGTTGACAGCGCCCAAATCATGATGTCTCGTTATCAGGTGATCTGGCGTTCTACAATTGCAACCAGGATAGACTTGCCAACATATCGGTGCCATACTCCTACGTGTCAATTTTCATTGCTGAAAAGAAGCGAGGCACGTCTTAGAATACAACCCTGTTTCATTCTGTCGTCCACGTATTCACGTGGGTCTAGCCGGACACAACTACAAATGGAGGCGTCAGTGATGATAAGTCAACGGCAGTCATCTTAACAGACACAATGAGTGCAAATCTTTGGCAGCTAATAGGTAGAAAGGGTGCTGATCTATCTGGTGGCATTCAGGATATCCTTACATATGCAACAGTTCGACGAGAGGCCTGCGGGATCAACAACGCTTGCCGTCGAATGCCTCGAGCCTCACCTGTAACACTTGAATGTGGTTTCCATCCATCTTCACACCTCTGCAGGTGCACTGTGGACTTGTGTACTAAATATGACTGACGGACAAACCTGTTCTGCGTTAACTAGTCTGCCTGCTAGAACTATCTCCGTTGCGGTGTCCATGCACCACTGCAAAGACACACTCTCGTGCAGCAATAAATAGCTTTTGCTAAACGATTTCCTTCGTGGGAGTGTGTTGAAATAAGTGGTGAATCTGCTGGTTTCTTTCCTTATGTTTCACACTACTAAGGATAACTGCCAATTTCAGATGATTTACATAACTATGTCAGCAGCGTCAACCTTGCAAATTGCATTTTTTCTGAAACTCTTTCCAAGCGTTGCAGTTTCAATTGCCACGTAGTGTATTTATAGAAGACATAAATGTTTATAATGAAACCCAAACTTCATGCTTATTTCATCTTATTGCAAAATAAACCATGTTGGTGGAAACGTTTTGCAAAACTCTTTATTAATGATATTTCTCAGCTGAAATGTATTAAAATAATTATACCAAATTTTGTTAAATGAAAAATAAAGCCCATTCTATTTAGAATTCCACGAGCTATGTACAAAATGATTTCCTTAAATATTTTTGTTATTTATTCGCATTGACAAACATCTCAACACTTCTCATGAAATCAAATATTATTTGATGACTGCAAATGTAATGAATTATTACCCTTTCAAATTCACAATAATTGTTCTGAGCATTTGTACTAACCAATATAAAAACTCGAGACCCTTTTATGTTTAGAAAATGCAATAAATTTTATCTGCACTATGTGAATAATAAAAAACTGGAATAAGAAATTTTGTTATCACCCTAATTAAATTCTTTGATAATACATTGATTATCATGTTTTCGGTTTTTTTTTGAATTGATATTGCTACAAAACACATGAACTGATCATTAAATGCCACATTAATGAAATAATCTTAAGAAATGCATCAGAAAAAATTGGATTATAAATATTATATAAATTATAGGATTAAAAGTAAGTAGTTAAAATCTCGTTATTTAAAGAAAAAGTTTTTTACCTTATGCAGACCGACCATTGTGCTTTATATGAAGTACATTTGCCCATTGCTGTACGTTCAAGAAATTTATAGCAGTACAATGGAATATTATTTTAGGTAATTAAAAACAAAATATACCTTAAATAGTTGGCATTGCATATTAAAAATGCTTAGACTAATTTGTAAATCTAATAAAATACTTTTAAACTGAATTATTAATGGAGGACTTCAAAAGATCATTGATTAATTGCAATTCTAACTTTTATCAATGAATTATTGGACAGCATTCGATGTACTGTTGAAATGTATCTTGATAAACTTCATTTGTTATGATTCATTTAAAATACGTCGATTATTACATATATATATATATATATATATATATATATATATATATATATATATATATATATATAATGTATACTATAGTTAGGCATGATTTATAACTATTCGAAATAGGGCAATTATTTAGATATGCAAAGGAATGCTATAAAAATACCCAAAGGATTCTTAAGTGTATATTTCATAATTACAAATGGTACTTAAAAAAGGTGAAGTGCACTATATACTTATCAGTCAGTCTTTTAAGTTTAAAAATCATGAACATCTGAAAAGGATTTATGTAATATTTATTACTTTAGTTTATTTGTCTCTAGTCGATTGCTATGTTTTTCAAAAGCCATAGTAAATAGAGAAACAAAATGAACATGAATATAATTTCCTTTTTAGAAAAAAGAATTACGAAGTTTAGTTCCAGAAAGTAATTGCAAAAAAATTAACTTACGAGCATTGAATAATTTTATAATCACTATTGAATTAATAATTGTATTCATTCATTTCTGTATCAGGAAAGTATCAGTCTAAAGATCAGGAAAATGCAGAAATGCTTTTTATACATTATGTTTTCCTAACTGGTATTAAGCCATATCAAAATAGTAAACATTAATATGACAAAACCAATCTAACTTTACAAAGACAATTTAAATATGTATGTTCTTAGTATGTGTTAAAAAACAAAATTATGATAAATGTAAACGCACTCAATCATTTAATCCTCCAGTGTTAATTAGAAACATTAATTCTATTCCAAACAAAATTTCTGGGACATTGAAAGTAAGACAATATAGAAAGAACAAAATGCTAATGATTTTTCATTTCAATAAATGAACGAAGGAAGTGTTTCACAATGAACATTAAAGTTAATTTTTAGTTCTTACAACAAAGTTTCTTGTGAAAACAATTTTTGAGATTAAAATATATAAACAATTGAATTAACGTTTGTGATTAGTCAGTTAGTAAATAGTACTATTTGTCACAAGAACTTATTTTTGGAAATATAAATATTGTAGATATTGAATAGATCTGCACAACCATTATCTCTCTCATTTAGTCCACTGTATATTTTATGAGTTATAAAAAGACTCATAATATGCATTAGGACATATTCTCTCTTTACGAGTTGCATTGTAAGCACTGTGCATTTTATGTATATATATACATGCTATAAAGTTTTGATAAATATACTAGCCTCACAATACATCATTACAATGTTTTCATCTATATCACCATAAATAATTCTTAATTAATAATTAATACTTTCAAAAATATAGTTCGAATCTGTGTACATACAAAATATACTTAACATATACAAAATTGGCATTCAGAGGTAAAATACTGAATGAAATTATAATTTATCTTTTAAAATTATTTTTATGGTAGTCCTTAAAATTTGTAAATAAAACAGGAAAACGTTGCGGAAAGTTATTGTAAAATGTATTGAAAGTTATACCACAAAAATATCTGCATACATTAAGTTAATAATATTAAGCAACATATTGGCATTCAATAAATAAGGAGAAGTATATTTTTAACTTGAAAATTTAAAATGAATACACATTTATAATCTAAGTGTGCATCATTTGGAAAATAGGAAATTTCTATCAAAAATCCAACTTTTCAAACTGAAAACAATAAGCATTCCTACAAATTTCAAAGCTATGAAATACTAAATAATTTAAGGTCAAATTGCTGGTTAGTTTTTGAATGGTTTAAAATTTTTCTGAAATGAAAATAAACGTTCTGTTATTAATATTAATATTAAATTTTAATAAAACTGATGACAAATTTGCATGATTGTTTTAGTATTTAGTTTTGAAAGTGATAAATTTTCTGAAAATCGATCGTTTTTAATTTTTGTGTCCAAAAACATTTTGAGATTAATTAAACTGTTGTATTGAATATTACTTATTATCAACTTATTTGAAGATAAATTAAAAAGATTCTAAGCTTTTTTTTTATACATTATTTGATCTTATAATTCGAAGACTTATCACTTTCATGTTACATTCGTCCCCATTTTATTGTCATAAACATCTAACTTACTCTTCTACTATTTAAAAACTATTTAGTAATATTTTATTCCTTTTTCAGACGTTTTTACTTAGATTTCAACTCAATGGCATTGTTGAGTTTTGAAAGGAAATCTAAAATGTTTTGTTAACTTCAAAATAATTTCTTATTCTTTTGTTTTGTCTTTGAATCATGCTACAGATGATGGCAAAATCATTTTTTTATATTGATTCCCACAAATCAGATTGATATTAGAGATCATATTATATTATAAGTGATATTATAAGTCACTATTGGAATAACAGTAAGTTTCTTTTCTTATTTGTGTCAAACAAAATTCAAGTTTCATTTGAAATCTTAAGAAGTTTAATGACTTTTTAAAATATTTACGACTAATAATTTCTCTGCATTAAACAATTTATGGATTAGATAATGTTAATAAGTTGTTTGAATCCGTAAACGTAGAACGCGAGGCCCTCCAATGTTAAAAAAAAAATAAAACAACCGTAAACTTATCAAAATGAATTCTTCAAAAGAGGAAATTGTTAGTTTTGAATGGGAACAATACAGATATATTGTATATGTTTCATGAAATATATAAATTAAAAAAGCACACCAAAATTCGTGAATTTATTCGTGTTTAATCAGGACTAATTAATTCTCATATGTTTAAGATTATTAAATTTTATTTATTCTCATGTGCCTTCAATGAACAAACCACGAATTTATAAATTAAGGAAAAAAAACAGAAAACAAATATTATCTTTAGTAATGGATATACTTGCCGGACATATACTTAGCCTTACTGATAATTCTTTTCATTTAATAACGAATAGCAACTTTGTAATTTTTCAATTTCATTAATATCAATGGTTTTAGTAAATTTATTATGAGCAATTATTTTTGTTGAATGGGAAAACAGTTTTCTGCTAGATTTATTTTTATTGATTTCGTATTTTCACAGATTTCAGTTTATTTTCAATACGTATGCATTTATAAATTTAATTTGTTTATAATTACTTCGAATTATTTAGTTACTGAATGAATTTTGTTTTTTCTATTTTCATGAGTTTCAAATTACTTTTAAAATATTTCTTAATTGCTATTAAAAATAACCCTGAACTTCGTACAGTAAGGTAATATAACCCAAAGGAAAAAATTAACCCAACCCTTCCATATTAACCCAAAGGAAAAAACAATTATTTTTTTTCTCATTTGACGTAACTTTATGGAACATAAAATTTATTATGACTACAAAAAATCAAGCTATCATGAATATTTGTAGAACAATTTCAAAAATAAAAAAAGAGGAACTAAAATAAGATTATAAAAGTAATATTACGTAAATTGTGTTTAATTTTTTTATTAAAAAGAGCTTTTTAAAAATATTAATTTAAGTTATAATTTTAGTGTAGAATTCAGATAAAAAAAAAAATTAAATGTTTTATTAGTGAAATTTGTTAGCCCATAAAACTCAACAAACCACTAAAAATATTATATTATCTTATATATTACAATATAATGAAACGAATTAAATGATCTAACATGCATTACAGGATCAAACTACAGCCTAACTGGTTTCATTTTTATTGTTGAAACCTTTTTTAAAACAGAAAATTATTTTTGAAAAGGAAATAATAGATAATCGTCAATGCATAACATTTGCTACGTGAGGTGCATTACTTCTAATATAATTATGGGACAATGTATTGAGATGTTAAAATTTCACGTTCTTAATTAGCCTAAACTATTTCAGATTCCCGTTGAAGTTAAAATTCAAAAAGTATCAATGGAGAAAAATAGAGAAGGATCATTGTTTTTATAACTCATGATGGGCGAGAAATTCAGCTGTTTCAAATACTGCTACGTTCTTTAGACGTGACGAACCTTAAATAAATATTATTTTAAGAAATTAAAGCGTAATTAATTAACATTCATGAAATAAGGTCAAAAACTTTTAAACACATTAGATACGTACAGATATTCTTTCAAAAACTAAAAATTTACAAACATAGATCTGAAAGATAAAATAACTTAAAAGCAGCATGTTAAAAAATAACTTTTGCATGTGTATAAATATGTAATCAATATATTAAAAAATAATGGGAAGGGAATAATGGAACATAAGGAATTATTCAAACAAAATTAAAGTAGTAAAAAATTATAAGTCCATTTTTTGTGGCTAAAAGATTTCCCGAAAATAATGTTAATAACGTTTTTATTTAATATCACAGATTTAACAAATAGTCATTTGAGCATTTTTATAACACGAGAAGGATATTACTTTTATTTAATTGAAAAAATAAATATTCATTATACGCATGCATTATTTATATTTTTCGCGCTTCTACATAAAAGAATGTTGGAAAATCGCCTTCTGTGGAATGATAGTTCTGGCTGTGCTCCAAGTCGGTGGAAAACAGTATTGTCTACCGATGCTTTAGAAATAATTGCATCATTGATGAAATTGTCACATCGAACGAATAAGAAAGAAAATAAAGAAGAGTTGCAGATGATGTGTGTGGATAGAAAAATGTGCACATCATAAAGCAGCACGTTAAAATCAGACAAAACGACTTCGAAATCAATCTGTGATTCCACGGCTGGACATTATAATTACCTGCGAACTCTTTGGGGAGTTTCCTAATTGGTTCCTTCAAGACTAGTTTTATGGTTTTAGTTGATTCTCGTGTCGACATCAGTAACAAATTTTAAAATATAATCACCAGAATTAGTTCGAGTGGAGAAAACTCATCAAAGATGTGGATTTTTAATTAAGTCCAAATTGTTTTAAAGAAGTCATTTCAAGATATTTGCTTAAAAAGACAATCTATTATATTATTATTGGCGGCTTTTGATACTAAGAGAAATGTTCTGTAGGTATTTAAATAAAACAGTTTTACCGAACACATCCTATCTTTTTAAAAAATAAAATCTTCATTATTTATGACATTAACTTCGACATAGAAAGGATCGTCCGAGCATAAACTGACATCTAGAGAATAACCGTGTTTTCTTTGTTAACACATTTCACGTGATAACCATATAAATGGCCTTCTTCCGAAATCTTGACAGGAATATCAGCTACTCACTGTAGCAGAAATGTAAAAATTGTTAGAATAATATTAACTGTGTGTAATGATAATTCATGTCTGATTAATTTATGACTCAGAGAAATCTTCTTTGTAAACGCATACATGCGTCCACTTAAGAGATATATCTCAATTTCCCAGAAAAATCATTATTTATTTGAAAGAGGCGATATTTTGACGCCAATGAATGAAAAAATTACCTATTTAAACGGCTAAGAAGAATTTCAATAGTGTCATCAAAAGATGAAAGTTTAGCAGGGGAAATAAAAAATTTATTTCATAAAAAGAAATATTTTTTCAATACAGCAGAACTGTCATATTCCCTTTATACATGCCTCTAACAGATCACCATAAATTCCGAAGGAATATTTTTAAGATAACTGTCCGTAGTTGAGTGTATTATTGAGAAAATCCAGAAGATTTCACTAGACTAGCAGCCTAACTGTCGATAGGAGATGCTTGTGCAAAACCACAATCAACATCAAGCCTCTCATTCTAAAGCAGTGGCTGCAGCAGACGCTTTCCAGTGGATTCGGAACCTGTACCCTACTGCATATTACCTTTCTAACCTTACCAAGTGATCACAGATAAAATTATGTATCATTAAATGTTTAGTTATTTTCATTACAAGATGTTTTTAAAAAATAATCATTTTTTGATACTGTTATTTCAAATTATTAAATTACAAGTGCATAATCTAGCTTTCTTTTCATAATTATTGAAGTTTTACGCTTTTATTAAACTTTCTTTGCCAGCATTTTTTTTGTTTTTGTCTACTATGCAAGATTCATAATAGTTTATATATCACAGGGAAACTATTTTTTAATTACCATGATAATTATTGCACCTACATCCTAAAAATCAGTTGAATAATACGATAAAATAAAATATAATTTTAAAA